>JASDQU010413465.1:0-10397 GCA_032191745.1 Picea mariana
TCACCATAAGGGGACCACTTTGGAGTTCATCCATATTTACTTCTTATCAACCATGACAAAACAATAATGAGTCATATTTACATCAAACACTATTGGGTCCATTACCCAAACCTTTGTGCTACGGGTCTTTCTTCAAGGGTTGACATCAATGACAACCAACCTTAATCAACACTTTCATCTTGAACGACAGGATGATTATACAATTAAACTCTGAATATGATCTTGAACCATGAGACATGCCCTTTAAATATAATCTTTGAGTACATAAACTATATAGAAATTAATTAGAACCATAAAAAAATACCCTTCAAATAGAATCTTTGAGTACATAAACTTTATAGAAATGAATGAGAATCATAAAAAAATTTCAAAAAAATAATGTAAGATTTTTTATAAGCAAGGAAATTCAATAAATGGAATTTTAAATTTCAAAAAAATCTTAAATATTAATTATTCACTGCCACACTTAATATACATAAGTAGCATGGACAATTTAACCAATATCACTTTATATATCAAGATTTAAAAAAAAATATGTTTACACATACAAAAATATCCAAAAATATCATAAATTGCAATACAAATATAATTTAGTTAATATAAAATAGATCAAACCAACTTGCATAAGATTTATCTTTTTTAATGAAATTTCCAAAATAACTTGAGATTTTTAAATATTATATGTAAAATGTTATAAATATTTGGTTAATATAAAATAGATCAAACCAACTTACATATAATTTTTTTTTTAATGAAATCTCCAAAATAACTTGAGATTTTTAAATATCATATGTAAAATGTTATAAGTATTTTGATGATGACTGAATATTTTGTTAAACTTACTTCACTCTTTCTTAACAAATACCATACTCAATAATAATTTCACCATGAATAATAATTTTACTATTTCTTAACAAATACCATACTCAATTATAATTTTATATGGTTAATAATTTCACTATGGTTATGTTTGTTGTTTATGCAAGGATTTATGATTGAGTCTAATGGTTAAGAATTTGTATTTTCTTTTAAAATATCACAAGTTCAAATCTAGAGGAGTTATACCTCGGTGTTGCACATCTAAAACCTATGAGTGAGTTGTTTTTTCAACAAATTTTTTTGTCTGCTTTTTTGTTAAATAACTCTGACTTTAAAAATAGATTATTATTATTATTATGTGACAATCAACACAAATGAAAGATAAAAGATAACCATTACATGTAACTCATTTTTTAATTGAATCCCCATATATGTGTGTATATATATATATAAAGTCGTCCACCAAACTCTCTCTATATATATGAAGTCATCCAATTATTACTAAGCTTTAATCAAAGTGACTAAGGTATAGCCCAGTGGTGAGGCAAATGACTCTTATTGATCATTGGTTAAATCCCAGCTATGATGAACTATATTCTATATGTTTTAAGGTAATTGATATGAGTCAATGATCGACGTTGCAGTCTCCTACTAGCGAGTAGTCCAAATCTTTCTTTTTGCGTTTTTGATAAGGGATTGTCCTTTGGAGTGGTCCAAATCTTCCTGTCTACTTTTTTGATAAGGGATTGTCTCTTTGGATTTGAACATGTGATATCCAATATTATTCAATGAAAATTTCTGGATTTGAACATATGATCTCCAATATTACCCAATAAAACAAAAAAATGAATTCGTAATTAGTTACTTCTTTTAAACCCTATGTATCTTCCCTATCTCCCTGACCTATACAATCCCTGTGGCCATGCCCTATCTCCCTTCCTTATACAAATCCTGTGGCCAAAAGAACCCTATGTGTTATCTCCGAGTCAATTACAAACCCTGTGGCCAAGCGCCACGATATAATAGATTTAATGCAAAAAAAACTTACACATTTACAAAGTTAAGGTGATGCGTTACAGGCAGGGAATGTTGCACATTTCTAAGGTTTAGAAATCATGCCGAGAACATTCACTAGACTAGGGTGTTCATAGTAATGATTTTTCATAACCTTCTTCGAGATTGGATTTGGGGGAGGAATTAGACTTGAGATGCGAAGGAGTGAGGACACCGTCATGATATTTTTTGGTTGAAGCATGTAACATTAGTTTAACCATAAAGTTTCACTTAAACGAAACAACTTTAACTCTTGACCATAGGAATTCTGAATGTTGCAAGTACTGCTGCATAAATATGCAGATGAATTTTATTATTAACACTAATGAAGCCATGAGTAACCATTCCCAAAGCTCTACAATATTATTAATATTTTGACAATTGGTAGTGGTCATATCATTTACATAAAAGAAAGCATTTGAAAACCTACATTTACATTTATTTAAAATATGTAGCTGTTTCATGAAGGTTTTGTAAATACCCAAGAACAAAGCTCCTGAGCGCACAAATGGCGAAGGAGGGGAAAAAAGATAAAAATCCAAGGTCGAGCTTTAGATTTAACGTAGTGAAAAAAGGGAAGTGAGCTGCAAGAATTAATATTAAAAAGGAGCAGGTGACAAGCTTGGTTGCACACCACCATATCGATATTAAATGGATCTGAAACCCCAAAATGGATCTGAAACCCCGTCAAATGAGCATGGAGTGAGAATATTTAGAATTGAGATCCTTTGTAGGGTTGGTCGAACTTCCAGTCGGGATGAGCGACGTCATAGGAGGTGACCGCATTGCCGTCGGGATGAGCGACGTCATAGGAGGTGACCGCATTGCCGTCGCTGGTGGTGACGTCATCAGAGAACTATAGTTCTTAGTGCTTGATAGCACCATGGTAGTTTTCCATGGTAGAGGAAATGTGAATTGATGAACCTAGGGTTTGCTCATGTTGTTGGTCGACTGTTTGCAAGTGCTCGTTTTTATGTTTCCACACCCATAGTTGCCACCAAGAAATCACCAGTATGCTAGATTGTGAAGAAGGCACTCAGGTGAAATGGTAGAGGTAGAGTTCAGCAAGAGTTTCATGTCGAAAGAACACTGCCAAATATTAAAAAAAAAATTAAAATTAAAGGAGGTTGTGTAAGATTTATATTTTGGCATGGAGATATTTTCCCATGAATATTAGGAGGGTTGTTGCTATTGTTGACAAGTTGAGAGTTAACTTATATGAAAATGTACAAAGAAATATTCTAAAGGAGAGCCATTGAGAGAGGAGGATTGAAAGCTAGTGGAGGCTCTATGGTAAAGGCACCATTTTAATTATTTTCAAATTCATATAAAAAAAAAACAAATTGATGGGACCGAAGTATACACCAAGTATGGAAGGGGAATATGTTTTTTAAATAATTCAAATTGAGTTTTTTGGAGTTAAAAAAACATTAAATTGATTTCAATAATGGGAGGCACTATGAGAATTTTAAGAAAAGCCCCTTATGTTGAGTTTAAATTTGATTGGATTATTGTAAAAGGGTGGAATTGCAAGAAACCCTCTTTTTCGTTGATAAAGTTGGACATATGAAAGATTAGTGTTTTGATATTCATTTGTTATCTTATACATGTGCTCGATCTCTTCTTGGCCATACTTGTAAATGACGATCAATGGAATTTGAACCACTTGTCCCTGACAGGGGGAAATCTAAAGTATAGGTTCTAAGTTTGATTTAGAGCCTGTGAACAGATGATCAAGTATGCAACCTAGTTCTTGGTATGCAACCTTATTCCTGAACATATTGTTGTTGATATGGTTTGTGGTAATCATAAAACCATTTTCAGTCAGGTTCCAAGTTTGATTTAGAGCCTGTGAACAGATGATCAAGTATGCAATCTAGTTCCTAGTATGCAATCTTATTCCTGAACATATTGTTGTTGATATGGTTTGTGGTAATCATAAAACTATTTTTCAGTTAGGTTCCAAGTTTGATTTAGAGCCCGTGTACAAATGATCAAGTATCCAACCTAGTTCCTAGTATGCAATCTTATTCCTGAACATATTGTTGTTGATATGGTTTGTGGTAATCCTAAAACCATTTTTCAGTCAAGTTCCAAGTTTGATTTAGAGCCTATGAACAGATGATCAAGTATGCAACCTATTTCCTGGCATGCAGTCTTGTTCCTAAACATATTGTTGTTGATATGGTTGGTGGTAATCCTAAAACCATTCATATTTTTTTGAGCCTTGAGCTCTTTATAGTTTGTGGTTAGCTTAAAACCACCAATTAAGCAAAAGACATGAATTTCTGCTTGTTACATTTTCATATTTTTGAGCCTTGAGCTCTTGTTAGTTTATGGTCAACTTAAAACCATTCCATTTAGTAGAAGACATCATCTTCTGCTAGACATTTGGTTTTTGGTCATCCCAAAACCACCAAATTGGTTTGTGGTCATCCCAAAACCACTAAATTGGTTTGTGGTCATCTCGAAACCACCATATTGGTTTTTGGTCATCTTGAAACCACCAGATTGGTTTGTGGTCATCTTGAAACCACCAGATTGGTTTGTGGTCATCCCGAAACCACCAAATGAGTTTTTGGTCACCCTTAAACCACCAACTTAGTAGAAGACATCAACTTCTGCTATTTTTTCAGAGTTCAGAGGGGATCTTAAGCCCTCTGAGTATTTGCTTGACACATTACTAGTTGTCAAGAAGTGGTGGTTGTTCAGGAAAGAACGAACTTATGATTAAGGGGGATGTTGAAAACTCTCTAATCTCAGTTCATTATCTTACTCTAACGGTCATACCGTTAAAGGAGAGTTGTGGTATATGTACTGTATATACATTAATGATGTACATATTAATTTAATTGACTCTGTGCCTTTTGCACCAGCGTTCTTTGTCTTCTTGATTTTGTTAGTTATTCACTTTCTTTCCTATATTCTTAACATCTTCGGCAAAAATCCTTGCAGATTTTTCGAGTTGTACTCTTAAGAATTTGAAACAATTTTTAGAGCTTTTGAAAAGAATAGATAGTTTCAGTTGTGTGGCAGCAACCATCGTCTACAATGGATACATCCTGCCAATAATGGTAGCCACAGCTCCGTTATTCCTCCATCTTCGAGCTGCTACTACCCGTCTTTCCTGCAATATCTTCAGTTCAACCATAGAACATCACGAGATTTATCTATAATGTAGTTACCCCACTATTATATTATAATGGGGTAACTACATTATTATATTTATCTATAATGTAGTTACCACACTATTCTTAACATCAAATGGAGGGGGAAATACTCTATACCACACTAAACACTCTTAACATGGGATGGAGGGGGAAATACTCTCTATTACTACATAGTTTTATATTTTTTTATAGCATGGTAGGGATGTAGGAAAATGCTTGGAATCACTCATCCCTTTCCACTTATGTTGTATGACTTGTTATAAACAAAATACTTTTGTAAATGGTGATATTCATAGGACCAAATTTTGAAAATATGATAAATTAACAAAGAAGAAATAAAGTTTTGATATTAATAGAACCATATTTCAAAAATATTGTAAATTTTAATCTTAAAAAGAGTGGTAATACTTGTAGTACATTTTTTAAGAAATATTATAATTTTGATCCATAAAAAAAGGTGGTGATATTGGTAGTGCGATTTTTAAAAATGTTACAAATTTGTTCTATTGTTAAAAATAGATGGAAAAAATAGTGATACTTGTAGCACAACTTTTAGATTTGGGTATATATTTCAAGGACTTTTTATGATTTTTTTTTTTTTTTAGATCTAGTGTTATTGTTTTGGGACCATTGCACTACAATTGCAGCATTACCTTAGGATTTAATCATTGGACCATGATTGGAATGAGGGACTAATGCTTCTTGGCGATGTAGTTCAATAGCCTTGTCTTTATAATTCCCTGTATCCGCATGCTCCTCCTGCAATATACAATTTATCATGCATTGATCAAATAATATTTCATTATGTGATCATGGTCACTTAGCAGCTTAGAGCCCCTACCGTCTGTTCCAGAAGCATTATTTCCTCCATAGAAAGTAGCGTGTGCTTCTTGTCATTCCCACCCATAAGCTGGAGGACTTACCAAACAGATTATCAACAATGCTACCGACGACTCTTAGAATGCCATCATGATTTATAGCCTCAACTTATAACCTCAACAAAAATATTGAATCAATCGAAACTACTAGCAATTGAATAGGCATGGAATAGATAGACTGACTCTCATTATTCTCCCCCCCTCTCCCTCCCTTTTGTTCTGTCTCATTAGCTGCAGTAATGATATGCCATTATTGCTAATTCCATAGAATTGAAGAGGCCACCAGGAATCACAAGAGTTTCAAACCCATTGAATATCCTTGTGGCTCCAAATCCCTCCAATCTGACTAGTTCCTTGGATAAAATCCTCATTTGGGTCTTCTTCTATGAGCATGGGGAAGTATTCTACAATCTGAAGAAGAGATGCAGTAATGATATGAATGATATGTGTATCCCTAGATTATTGTTGATTCCATAGAATTGGGCTGACCGGAGTTTGTAACCCGTTGAAGGTCCTTGTGGCTCCAAATTCCTCAAATACAGCCGATTTTGAATTGACTAGTTCCAGTAATAACTCCTCTTTTGTATCTTCTTCTATGATCTTGTGAAAGTATAGTGCAATCAGAAGAAGAGATGCAATAATGATATGAGTGATATGCATATCCTAGATTACCACCAGGAATCACAAGAGTTTCGACCCGTTGAAGATTCTTGTGGCTTCGGATGCCTCCAAATTCCATCTCTTGTAAGGAGAGAAAAACATGGAAAAAAAGAAGAAAGAGAAGACAATAAAATATCACGAATGGAGGTTTGAATTTTGAATTCACACAAGTCATGGATGCAGAATTTGAATAATTCATATACCTGATATCTATCTCATTGTCTCCGACTTACACAAATCCAATCTGAGGTTTACACTGAGAGCTGAAAGATTAATTTATCCAATCCGAGGTTTACACTGAGAGCTGCAGGATTAATTTCTGCCACGTTTTTATTCATCACAACCTTGAGATTTAGTTAGGTCGGATGGTTACCAACCGTACATATTCTGTTGAAAACTATCTAATCTCAGTTCGTTATCTTACTCTAAGGGTCATACCGTTAGAGGAAAATTGTGGTATATGTACTATATATACATTATTGATGTACATATTAATTTAATTGGCTTCGTGCCTTTTCAACTAGTGTTCTTTGTGTTCTTGATTTTGTTAGTTATTCACTCTCTTTCCTATATTCTTAACAATATTCTTAACAGTGGTATCAGAGCATGATATTGATCTTATGAGCCCGATAGTTTATTAGAGAACTATAGTTCTTAGTGCATGATAGCACCATGGTAGTTTTCCATGGTAGATGAAATCTGAATTAATGAACCTAGGGTTTGCTCATGTTGTTGGTCGACTGTTTGCAAGTGCTCGTTTTTATGTTTCCACACACATAGTTGCCACAAAGAAATCACCAGTATGTTGGCTCATCAAGAAGGCACTTAGGTGAGACGATGGAGGTAAATTTCGGCCAGAGTTTCATGTCGAAAGAACCCTACCAAATATTAAAAAAAAAAATTAAAATTAAAGGAGGTTGTGTAAGATTTATATTTTGGCATGGATATATTTTCCCATGAAGATTAGGAGGGTTGTTGCTATTGTTGATAAGTTGAGAGTTCACTTATATGAAAGCGGCATGTACAAAGCAATATTCTAAAGGAGAGCCACTGAGAGAGAAGGATTGAAAGCTAGTGGAGGGTCTATGGTAAAGGTATAATTTTAATTATTTTTGACTTCATATAAAAATAAAAATTTAAATTGATAGGACTGAAGTATACACCAAGTATAAAACGAGAATATGTTTTTTAAATAATTCAAATTGATTTTTTTGGAGTTAAAAAAAAATCAAATTGATTTCAATAATGTGAGGCACTGTGAGAATTTTAAGAAAAGTCCCTGCAATAACGTTTCTTTAGAAGAAGCAAGAAAACTATAAGCTATAAAAACCAAGTCATATTTTATTTTTAAAAAGGATTATTTTTGAAAAAAGTCTCTCGATTGATTTTGGCTATTAAAGGAAGTGTTTTATTTAAAAAAAAACGGTCCTTTGTAAAGCCAAATGGAATGCCAAATATTTTGTGAAGATCAATGAAATGAATTTATTAATTTGGGTGATGAGTTATGGAAATAAGAAGAAATCAATTGACAATCATGCTTCCCGTTTCGAATTCCTATCAGTCCAACAACAACAAGCGATTTTGTTCAAGAAAATTTTGAAGGTTAATTCAACTCTTGCATTCCGGACTAATATTTGTTCAAAATTTTATGAGTTGCAATTTGTGATACTTACTGCTATTCCTTTTCTAAGTATTAGATATTGTTGAAATTGAATTACAATTGTAATTGGGTGCATTTTTTGGTTGAAGCCAACACCCTTCCATTGAGTTTAAATTTGATTGGATTATTTTAAAAGGGTGGAATTGCACGGAACCCTCTTTTTCGTTGATAAAGTTGGACAAATGAAAGAATAGTGTTTCTATATTCATCTGTTATCTTATACATGTGCTCGATCTCTTCTTGGCCATACTTATGAATGACGATCAAGGGAATTTGAACCACTTGTCCTTGACATGGGGAAATCTAAAGTTTTCAGTTAGGTTCCGAGTTTGTTTTAGATCCTGTGAACAGATGATCAAGTATGCAACCTAGTTCCTGGTATCCAACCTTATTCCTCAACATATTGTTGGTTATATGGTTTGTGGTAATCATAAAACCATTTTTCAGTCAAGTTCCAAGTTTGATTTAGAGCTTGTGAATAGATGATCAAGTATGCAACCTAGTTCCTAGTATGCAATCTTATTCATGAACATATTGTTGTTGATATGGTTTTTGGTAATCCTAAAACCATTTTTCAGTCAAGTTCCAAGTTTGATTTAGAGCCTTTGAACAGATGATCAAGTATGCAACCTAGTTACTGGCATGCAGTATTGTTCCTAAACATATTGTTGTTGATATGGTTGGTGGTAATCCTAAAACCATTCATACTTTTTTAGCCTTGAGCTCTTGATAGTTTGTGGTTAGCTTAAAACCACCAATTAACCAAAAGACATGAAGTTATGCTTGTTACATTTTCAGATTTTTGAGCCTTGAGCTCTTGTTAGCTTATGGTCAACTTAAAACCATGCCATTTAGTAGAAGACATCATCTTCTGCTAGACATTTGGTTTGTAGTCCTCCCAAAACCACTAGATTGGTTTGTGGTCATCTCGAAACCACCATTTTGGTTTGTGGTCATCCTAAAACCACCAGATGGGTTTGTGGTCATCCTGAAACCACCAGATTGGTTTGTGGTCATCCCAAAACCACCAAATGAGTTTTTGGTCACCCTTAAACCACCAATTTAGTAGAAGACATCAACTTATGCTATTCTTTTGTTAAGGTCCTAACCCGCACATAGGTAGATCAATGTATTCGGATGTAATAAAGGTCAATATTAATAAGGCCTTTCAATAAAATAGAATAAGGAAGATGTAAGAAGACTTGATAGAAGCTTCCGCTTCTAGAAGGATCTTCCTCTAGATGCTTCTCTTAATAGACATATTTAGTATAAATAAGGGTGGAGGGTATGAGAACCCTAGCTTGGAGATTATTGTAACAGAGTGCTGCTCGACTAGAGGTTGCCCCCTCGAAGAGGTCTATGAACATTGCTTTCTGAATCAAAGTGCTATTTCTATTGCTATTTCGTATATCATTTCTATGTATTGTGAAGATTATGCTGGATATTTTACTGTTATTCTGCCATTTCTAGCATTTTATTTTTGTTCTGCATATTTTATATATCTGGTATCTTGCAAGTGGTATCAGAGCACTTTCCTTGGCAGAAATTGTCGGTATTTTTTTTTAGGGTAGAGACGTATTCCGACATCTTTAAGCCACAGAGATCTGTCGTTATGTGCATAAACCTGCGGTTGAGGGATTCATACACGCAGGAAATACAAGTGGTTCTTAAGCGCACATCTGTTGGCCACCCTTGTAACCCCTGTTGGTACCTCTTCGAGTGGTAGCGCATCAGACAACACCTATGTACGGATCGACCTAGATTTCCTGAAGCCCTCTTTAGATAAANNNTATAGCACAGGGCAAACCCTTGTCTGTAGAACCCTTGAATACCTAACCCTTGGGGAACATAAACATAAACATAAACAAATTAAACCGGTGAGATCTATTGCCGTGCATCTGTGTTCGGGTTGCTAAGTAAATACTCTCTGGTTCAGAATTTGGGAATTTCAGCACTGCAACATTCTTCAGACCAAAGTATAACCCCATAGCTGTAAAAAAAAAAAAAGTCTGAAAATTTTTTCACCATTATTTGAGACCTATTCCATTAGATTCATCTCTTCTCCCTTATCACATTCATCCATATCATTTTTCTGAAAAAATTTCTGACCCCGCCTGCTCCCTTTTCAGTTCACCCATCCTCATGGCCCATACTCAT
>JASDQU010413468.1:0-10317 GCA_032191745.1 Picea mariana
GGTGTAAATACTTCATGGGGTATAGACACGGCTGAAAGCAAAGAACCTCTGCATCAGGAAGATAATCAGGCTCCACAACCAAAAGGATGAGAGGAATCCATCATAAAATCTTGAACACGCAAGGGAGGTAGAATCTATTGAAAATGTTCTCACCGAAAATCAAACTGTTTTTTCCTCTGAACCATTACATCTTCAATCCTAAACTATTGTGAAGGGAGATTTTATTGTGGGTCTAGGTATATGCCCATCTTCTTCTAACTCTTGCTCTAATCAATACTTAGATTAAAATATTGAAGAACACTTAGGTGATGAAAATAATCTTAATCATACTAACATTCCAATGAAACAGATTAGAGATGTATATTTGTAATTGGAAGAAGAAACCTTAAACCTTCATCCGCAAATCATACCTTATCCACAAGAAATATTAGATTTTTGTCATGAAAGTTTTGAATTGTCTATCATATAGGAGGCAAATTTAGATGATTGTATTATGCTGAAGGGTTTATCACCACAACAGAGTGAAAGTATTAAAGCAAGTGAAGAGGAATGTCTTGAGAATACTATTGTTAATTATCATAGCTCAAGAGAATCTTTTCATGTGCTCATTTATAATTCATTTTACTCTTTATATCCTGATTTCTTCTTAGATTCTGGTGTGCATGATATTTTACCCACGGTATCTTACTCTTTGCCATCACAATCTGATCTTTTCAATATGCCAACGTTTGGTGAAATTAATTTCGAACATAACATTTATGAAGTCGGATTTGACACTCTTTCACTTTCATCACTCGCATGGGAAAAATATATGTTGCAAGATGATTTTACACGATTTATTTTTGAAAACGACAATGCACTCATTCTTATGGAGATCAAATATTCTACATTATGTATTCATTCTTTGATTAGTTCAAATTTTAATGATTATGCTTCGTGTTTTGAAATGATCCATCTCATCAAAGGAAGTGTTCAAACCAATAATCTAATTGATGTCATGAATCCACTTATGATGTGTTCCCCATTGACATATCTAGTTCATCCAAGTCATAGTTTTCATTCTAATTTTTATGACAGGATCTTAGAATGGCTTGAGGATTCATATCTAAAAAATCTTCATAATAAAGATAACATTGTGCTTTCTTTGTTTCTACCTAAATATCTAGGAGGTAAGCATGACATGAGTTTTTTAGGTCCTCCATGTGAATAAATTGATGAACACTTTGAGAATTGTCAAGAGGATGGGTCACTTTGGACTTGGCCAATGGTTATGTCAGGTACCCATAATATTGACAAGTTTTCCAAACTCACTTACATTCTTCCATGCCATTATGACCCATATCAGGACAATATTGCAGAATGGCTAGACGATTCATACATCCAGAATGTTCAAGGGAATGGTAAGGTCATGCTTGTTTTGTTTCTAAATGATGATTATAAAGGTAACTATGATGTATGTTTTTCATATTTTGATATATTACCATTATTGTTACTAGTATTCGATTTTTTTTTCATTGCAGGATTGGAGTTACTCCGATGGTTACATTGGAAGCATGACTTCACTTAGCATTTCAATTTTTTTAGTAGTTAGAGTAGGTTTAGGAGTAGGTTTCCTTTAGTTTTCTTTCTCACTGTTTCTTTTTGTAATAATGCAGTTATGAACACAAGTGGGTACACCAGGAGAAACATAATGAGAATATTGTCAGGGAAGTCCACTT
Organism: Picea mariana; assembly: GCA_032191745.1. Taxonomy (NCBI): domain Eukaryota; kingdom Viridiplantae; phylum Streptophyta; class Pinopsida; order Pinales; family Pinaceae; genus Picea; species Picea mariana. Next base: position 1,719 of record JASDQU010413468.1, read on the forward strand.
TAATCCTTTTCTCTCTGCTTTTCGTTGAATATTTATTTTAAAACTGCAATATCATCATGGAAATTTTAAAATGGAAAGTAAAGAGATAAGTAAATTTGAATTTTCGATTCAACTGAATTCAACCCTGACCAAGGTAACATGAGTAGGACTACACTCATCTTATTAGGAATTTTTTTGTTTTCTTTAATCTTTGAATAAACTTGCATCTCATGAAACATTATCTTAAGGAAAGAACCTTCATGTACATGAGACTTTATATGATTTAATTTTTATTATGTTTTACAATGGGATGCTAGTAGATCCAAAAGATCGAGTTTATCTTTTTCCAAAATCATTTTCTGAAAGTGTTCTTTTGTTGTTTTCATTTATTTGTTTTGATGTACTTCTAATTTTGATTTCTTTCAATAAAAGATGACTGGGTTTGTTGAATGCTCTTTCTTTTCTATTTTTGAGTGAGTCTTTTCTTTATTGTTTGTCTATATTTCTGGTTCAACAACTCTATTGTTTGAAACTTATCGCCATATGGAAATATTATTCAAAATATCATGCCACATGCTGGTCTCCAAAAAACCTGAGATAGTTCAAATCAGGTCTTGAAATAAGATTTATCTCAACTCTATTAGAAATTTTTTTCGATTGTTACCATTCTTCTTTCCCTTCAACATTCTTGTAAGGAATTGTCTCTAAAAGTTGGAGTGATGTATGGTTATCATGGCTATTAATAGACTTTTTACACCATCCTATTCCTTAAGGGACATTTCGTTTTTGCTTCTCCATCTTCTAGATAATCTCTTATTCAAAGAATAAAATAAAATTCTGTGATTGTATCACCTGTGCGCTTGAAATAATGAACCATAAAGTTTCTAATTGAGATTTGGAAGGTCTCATCATGAGTCGGTCCATCATGACCATAGGAATTTTATAGAAGTGACATTACCATTTTGGGTCACCAAGCCAGGGTAGTGGCCTTCAATCTTATTAACTGAAGGACAAGAGGTCTCATCATGAGTCGACTTGCTCACCTCTGTTAGCACTCTGTAAATTTGTTTGGCTGATAAGAAAATGATAGAGGTAACCTACAAACCAACTTTAGAGTTGGGTACTAGCCTGCTCAGCTCAGAGAGCGCTCTCTCTTATCACTTGGTGTTTCTTTATCAATCGATGGATAGGTTTGTTGTTTTTGGGGGGTTTTTATAAATTTTTTGACAAGGAAGGGGAGGGACACTTAGGGCTATGGAATCAAATTCTGAAAATGAATGAAAACATAGATTGGCTAGTAGGACTCTCCAGAGGATAAAGGCTAAGTGAGGCGATGAATCTGAGTGATAAATTGTAATTTTCAGAGTGTAAGAAGAAGAAGAAAATAAGTAACTACATCAGAGCATTAATGAAATGAATTCTGAATTAGTTAGGAAGAAATTAACACGTTTTAAATTTCTTAAGCCATGAGCATCACAAGATGAATTCCGGGCCTTTAAAATCTCTAATTTAAATAGAGGACAGTGTAAATGAAATTAGAAAACATAGGAAATACATACAAGGAGAGAATACAAAACTCATATCACCACCATTAGAATCTTTTCATAGATACTTCAAAGGCTTCTGCATATGTATTCAATTCAGCTCCAGAAAATTAGAATTGAGTTTTGAACAACTAAAATTGTGCCCTTGAACTTCTGCCAACATTAATACATTTGGAACTTCTAATATTTATACAATTCGAGTTCCTTCAGTTAGAAACCAATTACAATAGCTAAAGTGAAACATTTCAGGTTCTAAAACTGATTACAATAATTACAAATGACAGTTTTGGTATGGGAACCAATTACAATGATTAATTAGGAAAATGTTTCATAATCCAACTGCCGACTCGTATGATGCTTCAACTTCTTATTTTTCCACTTGTTTTGTTTGGTTTTCCACATTCAGTGACACCTGGGCATAATCTAATGGATCCTGTAAACCTGCACTTTGTTTTACCCAGTCGCACTATCTCCTTCCATTGCACATCAAAAGGGATATCATAGTCCATCATTTCTTTGATTAGGATCTCTAGGTCAATGCAAGAAGCATATGTCATGACTCATAGTCCAATCTGCATTGTTTTGAACTGATTCAAAATCTCAAAATCTGTAATCAAATTTTCAATCAGGGTTGCTCCTTTCAAGTTTTCCTCTAGGTTTTCAAACTTCGAGTGATCCATTCTACATTGAGTGAGGAAAGAGTTTTATTCCTCCCGATCATACAATTTTCCTTTGCCATCCCAAAATGGTGGGAAGCCTTTTATGAACAACTCTTCAAAAATATCCTTGAATTCTTGTACACTTTTCTCCATCTGTGTGGCCTTAGTTTGGACTGATTTTAGCAAGTTATTCTTGGAAATAACCCTCCTATCCCAGATGATCAATGTATTTCTATCTTTGACCCCAATGGTATGAAGTTCTACAGTAGGGATGGAATTTAGCAGGTTTATGGCATTTTGTTCCCACTCTAATGCTTTCTTTGCTAAGGTCTCATTTACAACAGTGCACCTGCTTCTGGTTGTGATGGCCATGTTGTCTTTATCATTGAAGAAGTTTAAGTACACTCTGAACTTGGCAGCTTCAGCAGCAATAGAATCCCAGATGATGTGTTTGGCTCCCTGCAATAGTCCTTTTCCTCTCAATATTATTTTTAACTTATCTATCCTCTCCTACAAATCTTGATTCTCATTTTGAAATTGAGCCATCCTTTCATCTTTTATTTTCATTTCCTACTTCAATTTCTCTATGTCTCCCTTTAACCCTTTGATTTCTCCTACCTTCAGGCTAACTTGTGACATATCCTAGACAATTCCTTCAATGCTTGGCCCAACTTCTGTAGTAGAAGGTACAACTACAACCATCTTCAATAGTTCTGTCTATCCCTATGACAAATTCACCTTTTCTTGTTCTAACTGTAATACCTTGGACTTGTAGTTCAATGCATCTTGTCGAAATGCTTCCTTTTCTTATTCTAGAGAAATCAATTCTGTTGTTTATGGATTCTTTGTGGCAGACACTTTTAGTTTCTTCTTCAAGATTTGAATCAACTTGTCCTTTTCATCCAATGAGGATATCACTCCCTGAGGGCCTTCAGATTCTAGCGTCTTGACCTGAGTTCACCATGCTCTATCAAATGCCTTTTCTTACCTCAACTACCCTTCCAACTTTATTTCATAGGTTGATAGCTTTGAATTCTTCAGACTTATACCAAAAGTAATCATAATACAACATATTGTTGGTATTCCTATGGAATTTTAATTTGTCTGGAGCACCGATGTTGTCATATTTTATCTTGATTTCAAACACTTTGTCTTCATTTGCAACTGTTATATTAAATGTCCTCTTCTCTATATCTCTTACTATGAACAAAGAAGACTTGTGCTGAGAAATATTTTCTAATTCAGGGACTAACTCCCTCATTTCACCCATAGCCAAGTTTCCTTTCTTAGCATATTGTTTTGCCAAATCTTCTTTAGATTGATAAGTTTCTTTATATGCCTTATCAAAGATGTGTTTTTTACTGCTGAAATTTCTTGAGTTGCCTTCACTTTGGAGCTTTATTCCCTTCTCAAATTCTACAGTGTTGGTGCCACTCTCCACCATATCCATATTCACTTGTTCTTTAGGCTCTTCCTCTTCTATATCTACTATCTGTGGGGATTGTGTGATATTCATCTTCTTAGGGGCATTCTGTTGATCACTGGTTGTCAGGGCCTCTAAAATGATTCTCTTGTTGTAAACACTTACTTTGGGGACTTTAACTATCATCTTCTGAGGATTTTCTTGTGTTTTTTGTAGGGTTTCCTCCACTTGTTGTGTTTGAGCTGGTTGAAAAATTGCTTCCATATCATCACAGACTTCTAGATTTTCCAATTTGTCAAAGCCCTCAACATGTTCATTCTCATAAGGGGCATGTTTGTTCATCAGTCTTCTCTTGGATATAATCTGATGTGGATCATATCTTCTTCTCTATAGCTATGAAAATCAAAACTCCTTGAGCTTTTCCTGGATCTGAGATAAGCATGATCTAGTCTTGACAATGAAGGGTCCAATTATGAAAGGAAAATTGAGGTTGGATGCTTTGTGAAATTTTAGGAAATGCTCTGTCTCTGATATGATTATTTGTCTGATAAATTCAAGGGAAAAGACTCTAGGTGTTAGAAAAATAGGTAGAAGGTAGGGGGATTCATGACAACCATAAACCCATACCACTGTTGAATGCATGAACATTACCCAGTCCCCAACCTTGTTTTCTAGATTAGGTTGTAAATAGCTCCTCATGTCATCTAGGACTCTTGGTAGGTTGGTGTTGAAAATCAGGTTGTAAACCATAGACATGACTTTGTTGATGAAAATAAGAAATGCGATCCTCTTACATTCAGATGATATGAATGTCTCTTCAAGAAACTCTCTCTTATTTGTTTTTAGGAAAATCTTCAGTAATTATGTGTAATATCTTAAATGTCTTAGTGATTGAAAATTCACTAGTTATTTGTGGATATTATCAGCTATGAATTGATCGAAGCTGACACAAACTGACGTACTAGACTCTGACTAAAAAAACGCTAATAGAAAACCCAACATGACCTCTACCATATGCTTGTCATTATGTAGACCTAAAATTTGACTCAGTAGGTAACATACCCATTGGACCTAAATAACCATGATATTCACACTCATTGGAAAAGACAGACTTTTAGAAAGATGCTCTGGTTTGACAATTTTCTATAAGAATAGGTATTTGACTTCTGATGGACACTCCCTGTAAATCCTAATTATATTTTCATCCTTGAATGATTCAGACACTATAGAGAATGACTCTGGTATTCTGAGGGTGCCTCGAATTGACAGACTCTCTACCCTACATAGGACCTCAAACCCATGTTGATTTACGACAACTTTCTCTTCTCGTGAATACTCCTCTGCGCACCAACCTATGAATTCGGGGAAAGGGAATGTGACCTCGATAGAATAAGGGAATATAGTGGCATGTATTGCTCTAAGGAAGGGTATTGGATTCCCTACATTATCAGACAGATTAGCTCTGGACATAGAGATGGGTGAATGGGTGATTTCAGTGTCGAAAACATCTGAATATCGGTCAATTAGGGATTCTTCGTTTGACACAGGGTCTTTCTCTACTACTGACATTATGATAGGTTCCATGGTGGCAATGAAAAGTACCTGTAAATGAGCGCAAAAGGTGTGAGATTGGCGTACTATTGAGCTTCATTTTGAATAGAGTGGTCGTGCAACCTTTCAACGTTCCAATATTTGAAAAATAATAAAATAAATGACAAGCGGCCCTTTTATATACTTTCTTGATTTCAGGGGCACGAGGAAGTGGTTTGGGGAAACCCTCTTTTCTCCTTGAAATGCACCCATTGGTGCCACATGGTCTTGACCCAAAACCATGGTTTAATTTTTGGCCCTCTTTCGGGAATTATCTTCTGCACAACTCCTCTCCCCAAAAAGATCCTCGACAGTTCATCTATAGAGCTGCGATCTGAAACCTATCGTTTCCCATCGACTATGCACTACTGCTAGATTTAGCCTCCTCCTGCTAGACTTGGTCCTATCATCTAGTTTGTCATGCCTCCAAATTAGTTTAGCACCTCGATAAGTCTTGAAAACTAGATTTTACACATAAATTTTTATGGTGATAACAACCTCCATGGATTTCTATGGATGACATTGCTTACTAACTAGTCACCAAGCCAGAGAAGTCAATTTCAGTTAGTCACCAAAATGTTATAAGAATAAAAATTAATAATTCCAGGAATGATCCATCACGTGTGCTTAAACTATTAGATGGGATCAAGGTGATCTGATAGGTTAAAATGCAACCATGTTGAGGATATAAATGCCTAATAACAACAACGACCTTGCCTGTGGTATTGAAGTCCTTTTATTAAAACTGTCATGACCCATTGGTGAAAAAGTAGTTTGGATTTTAATTCTTTACAAGATATTTCCCCTCAATTCATGAACTATGGTAACATCAATCTATATATGTATGCAAATCTAATATCAATACTATATAGATCAAACAAGGGATTTTCTTAAGGAAATTTGAAGAAATGGCAACTCGGTACCTCTTACTATAATTCCTCATAATGATATGTTCTGAATCAATGCAGAGATAACTGCTCTGCCCAGTGAGTCACCATTTGTTGGCTGCCTGCAACAACCCCCTTCTTTTTCTTTAATCAAAATCAAGGGTCCCTCTAAATTTTACTAGGATTCTTCGTTTGTTTCCCTTTGACTTGATTGGATTGGTATTGGTTTTCTTTGTTTCGAGGTTGGTTTGAGTTTATATTCTTTTCTTTTGTTTGGTTTGAATTTCATGAAATTCAAATGCCATTTCATTTTTCTTTCTATAGAGTTTCGATGTTGATGGACGAGCTTCATAATTTGGGATTTTGTTATTACCTCTTCTTTATTGAATTTATCTGCTATGAAAATGGCTTGGTTGAAGACATGGATTAATAACAATGGTTTTATAGGAAGAAATATTATTGCGACACATCTTTTCTATGACATTTTTTCACATTTGATCAAATTTGAATGAAGGAGAGACAAGCATAGAAATCTTAATTTAAACGAAAACGTTAATTTTTATCAACTATTTACTTTCATTTAAATTACAATTGTGTTTTCATCTTTTGCTCATTAGCAAGTTTGACTATTCTGAATAATGGGTTCAATACTTCATTAAATAATATCTTGATTGGTTTCTCATTTTCACAAAATCATTTGGTAGTTTTAATTAATTAAATTCTTTTGTCATTTTGCATCTCATTTCAAAATAAATAAAAAAATAAAAAGAATAAAAGAATTATCTATCGTTTATTTGATTTTGTGGAAACCCGAAATTAATATTTTTCTCCTCTCTATCAACTTGAAGCTTCTAGAATTTTAAGATCATATTTGAAAGGAAAATATAACCAATATTTGTTTACAACTTATAGTTACCTTTTAGTTTAAATTTATTTTCATTTTATTGTTCTAGATTTTGTTTTATTCACAATTTTTATATTTAGGATATTAAATTGGTTTATTTTTGTTTCACGGGTTTCTATTATCAGATATTTGGTATGGATATAATCATGGATTTATTTTATTATCTAAATATGTTCAATATAATTGATCCAAAAATAACATTGGATTGCTGCAAATAATTTATGAGCAACAACATATAAGATTTGGAAATGCATTCAAGAATAGAGAAAAGAATTTGCAGAACTGATTGCAGCCAAACCATAAGGAATCTCATAAAAAGGATGAAAACCCATCTGAACAACGAGCACATTTATCTTAATCGCAAGAGTTTTCCCAAACAAATCCGTGATTTGAGAGATATTGTGGTTTATTTCCGAGGAAAATTTCAGGTGGCAGAAATTGTTAGTGACGCCCAGACTGTTCATTCATTGCATAAATATATGAGAAATTTTAGAGCCACATGGGGGATTGAAGAAATTAAGAGGAGGATTTTTATCCTTTCTTTTGTATATTATTTATCTTGTAAACTTTTTCTTTTTAAAAGGAGTAACGGATGGTTGGAATTTTTTGGATAATGGACCAGTATTTTCGAAGAAGAATATGAAATTACAAATTGCTTAATGGTTTTTGTCCTGTGAGTAAAAGGGTTTTGTTTTCATTATAATATCCTTGATTATGGTTCATATTCTTTTAGTAATTGATTATGCATTGATTTAAATTAGCTATAGTCTATTTTATCAATACATGGTTAATTGCTATCATTTATGTTTTAATTTTGTCAATCTTTAATAGTCCATTATCCCAATTATCTTGGTCTTGGTGATTGTATTATTTTGATACAAATCTTGTATTATATTGAGTTTATGCATGTAATTTGGATTTGTAAAGATATAATTGTTCAATTGAGATTTTTCTTATTGTTGATTAGTCTATTATATCTTCACTAAGAATCATGATTTGAAAGTTGTTCATTCTGCATTTTAAATAAGATTTAAATTGTCATTCAAAGTGATTTTCATCCTGACACTGTCACATTCTTAGAATTACACAAACTTTTTCTATAGATTTCTCTTAATAGACAGTTTGTTGGAACAACGTTATACAGGAAGGCACAACCAAAAGTTCTCTTTAAATACTGTCCAGTCATAGGTTAATGATTTTCTATTTGTTTTGATTTATATTTTGTGAATGTAAATTAACATTTAATCTTAAATAATTTGTTTATTTAAGTTAAATCATTATTATTTACATTCATTTATTTTATTTTATTTTTATTTTCAAGGTTAAAATTATATTAGTAATATGTTCAAAATCTATTTAATTTTTCTTGAGATTCAGTTTTCTTGTACAACCTTAGTTTACAAGGTTTCTCGTAAATCTTGCACCTATTTATCTATATAAGTTGTATATAAAAGTGAGAATAGTGAATGCATATAGTAGATCTTTGTTAATGCATAATTATTTTATTTTCATATTTTAGATTAGAGTCATTTATCGGCTAACAAAGTCGTTAAACCCATTGTTGGGGCTCAGAAATGTCCTATTCTCATCCATCTTTCCCTTCATCATTCTTC
>JASDQU010413473.1:0-10397 GCA_032191745.1 Picea mariana
ATCTTAGGAATGTGGTTGGTCTTCAACCCAAAGTTGGATTTTATCCATTCTTGATTCACCTTCCTTGTGTCCTCATCATGAATTTCATGGGATGCATTTTCAGTTTCAGGTGTCTTCTCTGTTATGAAATTTTTCAATACTTCCATGATCTCCTCTTTTAAACCATCCATCTTTGACTCCAAATTAGCTTCCATCTCTTGTAGTTCATCTTTTGTTACTATCTTCTTTTGTAAATCATTTATGTCTCTACGCATTTCTTCACCTTCATCAAGAGTCCAAGTAGGATTGTATAGAGGCTTATTTGGTGTATAAGTTCCCTTTTTGGGGGGCATGTTGGCCAAGTATCACTTTTGAACCTTGATTTTGAGGTGGTTCTGCTAGACAATCTTTCTTCTATTGTATCTCCCAAGTTTCGGCCCTTCTGGGTATGAAACTTTATTTTATGTAGTTCTCTAATATTTCTTCTCTACAATGCCATAGGTCTGATCAAAATTGGATGTGCCAAGTGGAATTTATGGTAACTTCCCCACAACTTGTTGATTTTTGTCCTTTCCAAGAGATCTCACTTCTATAGCATACCCCGCACAAAATAATTGATATAAAATTCTGAAACTCATACCAAAAATACTACAGACTGTCCACTATCCAATGAAACCAGTCCCACACAATTTGGATACTCTAGGAAGAAGTTATTATTTTTTTACTTGGAACACATTCTTGAGACTAGTCAATAGGACTAGTCAGATACCCTATCTTCCACAGGGTGTATCTACAAATGTAAGATGACCCGGAAGCTGAAATGTTTACCACAGATACCTTACTACTTTTTATGAATAACCTCTGGATTTCAGGGTCTGAAACGTCACAAAAAAAAATTATAGCGAAAATTCAACAATGACTCAGTTCAGGATGATTCCAGAAGATTATCTTTCATAGGTTGTATCTCCGAAATTATAAGGCCCCAGGATCTGAAATTTTAACCCAACATACCTTGATCTGTCTACTAAATATCCTCCAATTTATTCCTTTTGAAACATTGTAGAAAAAAAATTAAAGAGAAAATTCCAAGGTGTCTCAGATTTAGCAGTGAAACCCCAAGACCTTGAGCTCTGATACCATGTGTTAAGAACCAAATATCAATATAGAATAGAAAAACCTCAGAATAAGTACTCAACGCCTTGAAAAAGAGATAATTTTAGATAATAAGCCTCTTTGAGGAGGCAACCTCCTTTTACCCCACATAAATGTTCAAGTACAAGATGATTCCAAATGAAAATGTCTCCTTGGTATATATAGGAGACTAGGAGGTATAATTACAACTAATGGAATAAAGCCAACATAAATAAAATAACATTACTAATGTAATATGCCCCAATTAAGGGGTAATGAGCCAATATTAGGGCTTAACAAATTTTCTTTCACTTCGATATTGATCTTCTTGTTGCTTCATCCTATTTTATGACATTTGAAGGTTTTCCTTAAGAATTGTCAAAGTTTCTTTAGTATTATCCATATGTGACTATATTGCATGCACTTTGGACTTGTCTTGCAAAACTATGAGATACTAGGAGCCAGATATCCATAAAGGGATTCAAATGGGAACATCTTAGTAGATGTGTGATGGGTGGTATTATACAACCATTCTACTAAAGGAAGCCACTTCACCCATTGAGATTTCTTGTTTGAAGAATATAAATGTAGATAACTCTCCAAACATATGTTAACTATTTTTGTTTGACCATCTATTTGTGGATGATATTCTATACTCATAGCTAGTGTAGTTCCACTCATATTCCAGAATTATTTCCAAAAATTCCTGTGAATTTTGGATCTCTGTCACTTACTGTTACTTTAGGAAAACCATGAAGTTAATGAATTTATTTCATAAACACTTCTTCCACTTGACTTGTCATATATGTACTTAGAATTCCACCAAAATGTGCATATTTTTTTATTTTATCCACTACCAAAAAAATGGCATCCTTACCTTCTAATTTCAGTAAACATGTAATGAAATCCATTGATATATCTTCCCATATTTCATTAGGTATGTGTAAAGGATAAAGTAAACCTGGAGATTTTATTGTCTCTCCTTTATTTCTTTGACAAACTTGGAGATCTCTTACAAATTTTTGAATATCTTTCTTCATTCCTTCCAAAAAAAATAAAAATTGATCCTTTAATATGTTTTAAGGAACCATGAATGGCCTACCATTAGAGACTCATAAGACTCCCTTAATAATTTTCTCTTCAACTTTGATTGAGGGCATAAAAATATTCTACCCTTGTACCAAAGGATACATCTCTTCCACTCCCAATATTCCATAGAGTTCATCCCTTCCTTTATACATTGTATTCCATGTGTAGTAGTATTGTCATTTTTCCATTATTGGTGAGCTTCTTCCAACCATGCAAGAATGGAAGATGTAGTGGAATATATGTTGAATTTTTAATGCTTAGCACATGTAGTTTCTTGAAATTGAACCATAAACAATGCAACAATACAATATACAATAGTTGCAATAACCAAGATCACAAGAAGAATAACTATGCACAAGACACAAGAAGTTATCCTGGGAAAACCCTTCTCAATCAAGGGGAAAACCCAACAATCATTTTCTATAGAGTTAAGAGAAGATCCCCCACACCATGAACCCTAGAGCACATAATAGGGTTCTCCTTAACTTTGAAACTTGTGCCTGATATAAGTGTGCACTTCAGCCGTATACTTAGCTTTAGAGAAGGTTACAATGAAGTGTGAGTGAGTGATCCACAATGGGGATTTACTCTCTTATTTATACGAGACTTAACACAACAATAGGTGTGTCTATTGGCACAATAGGGCCGACTTTTATACCTCAATAATATAATTAATCTTTACACAAATATTAATTATCTTTACATGGTGGGGCCGACCTATACCCTTTACACAATTATGGTTACACAATAAATCTTACTCTTGGACAATATAGCAAGGGATCCACACATCCTCTAGTGCTCAACCACTAGGGACATGTCCACCTTTTCTCACCCACAGGTACATCACTCTCGACAGATTAACTCAACTAATTCCATAGGAGTATCATTTGGAGAACCATCTCTAGTCGACTCAACTAAGTCCATAGGAGTCTGATAGGAGACCATCTCGAATCGTCTCAACTCAGACCAGAGGAGCAAGACAAGAGACCACACGTCATCTCAACTCAATCCAGAGGAGTATGACACACCCATCACATGGGCTCTCTCACATATGTCTCAACTTAGTCCAGAGGAGAACAATCTACAGGATGTCTCATGAAGGTACAATCATCAACACTCCCTCTCATCTAGGGAGGCATTCTCCACCAGGCTAAATCTCTCACAGAAGTACTCGAACTTCATCCTGGAAAACGGTTTGGTAAGGAAATCTGTAACTTGTTCATGTGTATAAAGGTATTGCACATGTACTGATTTCCTATGCACCATATCTCCGATGTAATGGTATTTGATATCAATGTGTTTTGATTTATCATGAAACACATGATTCTCTGAGAGCTTCACACAACTCCAGTTATCGTAATGGATAACGATGGAATCCATCTCATGACCAAATAAGTCTGCAAGGAGCTTGCGAAGCCACACTACTTTGTGGACTGCCACACATAATGCAATGTATTCTACTTATGCGGTACTCAAAGCCACATAAGTTTGTTTCTTGTTGCACCAGGAAACCATGGAAGATCCCAAAGTAAAAAAACAACTGGATGTGCTCTTTCTGTCAACTGCGCTCCCTTCCCAATCTGCATCGGCATATCCCTGCAATCTCATGTCTACACCAGAGGCATATCTCAAGCCATAACCAACTACGCCTCGTAGATATGTCAACACATGCTTCACTGCTATCCAGTGTGTCTGTCTTGGTTGACTCGTAAATTGGTTGAGTACACTCACTGCATAGTATATATCAGGTCTGGTGTTAACCAGATACATCAATTATCCAATCAATTGTTTGTAAATATGTGGATCAATATCACCTGAATCAGAAGAATCCTCGTTCATCTTCTTCAGATTCATCACCATGGATGTAGGCATGGAATTGCAGTTTATCATCCTGAATTTATTCAATGTATCAATTGTGTATTTTCCTTGAATTGGGAAAATATCATCAGTCCTCTGCCACACTTCTAGTCCCAAGAAATAGTGCATCATACCAAGGTCCTTCATCTCGAATTTAGAATCCAATGCATGCTTGCATTCAACAATAAGGCTTTCTAAACCAATGAGGAATAATTCATCAACGTATAGGACCAAAATGAGGCACTCGTCACCAAAAATGTGGTAGTATAGGTTGGGATCAACAACACTCTTGTTGAATCCCAAAATCATCGAGTATCCATCGATATTATCATAGCAAGCATGAGGTGTTTTCTTTAGTCCATACAGGGATTTCTTCAACCTGCATACATGAGAATCCTTATCATGTATCACGAATCCATTTGGATGCTCAATGTAAGCTTCTTCCTCAATCTCACCATTGAGAAAGGTTGTCTTTACATCCAACTGATGTAGTCTCCAACCCATGGATGCAGCTAGGGAAATAATTGTACGGATGGAAGTGTATCGGGAAATACGAGAAAATGTCTCCTCATAATCTATTCCCTCCACTTAAGAGAATCCTCTAGCCACAAAACTTTCTTTGTACTTCTCGACACTTCCATCAGTTGCATGTTTTATCTTATAGATCCACTTGGAAGTCACTACATACTTCCCTTCCGGTCTCAGAACAATATCCCACACATCATTCTTCATGATGGATTGATACTCTTATGTCATGGCATCTTTCCAAACCTGTTGACATGTTTCTTGCCCATGACAAGAAGGCTCAGTATCAATGATGTGGCTCATGGCTGAGACATAGCTTGAAAATTTATGTGGTCCCTTTCTCTTTCAAAAAGTACCACAAGGAGATGCATGTCCCTCTACCTCTTGCAGAGTCTATCGAGCCCATGTAGGCCTCTTTCGGCCTACTGCAATGTCTCTGGGAACATCAACTAGAGATAAAGGATCAACTGGATCAATAAATGTCTCCCTCTGAACTGTTGAAGGGGAGAAGGTATTGTATCTTCCTTCTTCTCAAATAGTTTGACTCCCTCTAAAGTCGAAAGGATAAACATTTGTCTTGGAGGAAATTGTGACATCATCATTTTCGTATGTTTCTACCCTGGAGATATCCCATGTCTTCTTGGGTCCTCTATTGCCTCTACAGTACTTTGCTAAGCAAGGAAACTGGCCTCCCATACTAGGATAATAACCAATATGGCCTCACATAGATATAACAATCAAAATGGACTCATGTACTAGGATAATAACCAACCAATAAAAATTGGACTCTCGTACCAAGGATCATGTCCCTTCAATAAAGAAATAAGAAATCTGGCCTCTCATACTTGGATAATAACCGAGATGGCCTCTCGTAGGGACAACAACCAAAATGGCCTCCTGTGCTAGGATAATAACCAACCAATAAAAATTTGGACTCCCATATATCATGGTCCAAGTCATGAGGTCTCCCATACCATGAATAATACCCTTCATTACAAAAAAACAAGCTACTACAGATAAATGGTGAAATCAATTAAGGAAAGTAGTACAAGACTTACCTTAGTCTACAATCATGCTCCATCTTGATTTTGGTATTCCTAAGAAGACCGAGATAGAGAAGAACTCCTCGTCTTTCTTGCTTGCATTCCTTGACTTATTTTGAGGTGGCTAAAGTTGCTTTCCTTTCTTCCAAAAAGGACAATGATTCACATAGTGACAAGGGCTTGAAACCTTGCACATCACTAGTTGCAAGTCTAGTCTCATTGATGTCCACTAGAGCTTGAATAAGATTCACTTAAAGCACACACTCCAAAAATCATGTAAAGGATTATTATTGAGACACTTTTCAAAATTTTTACTTCAAAATGAAAAAATGTCTTCAAACTTAGATCCACCTTTGTTCACTTGTTGTACTTGCAGATTTACCACACATACTGCTTCATAATTTGTTATAAAACTGATTTAGAACATAATTCATAATTTTTTCTCAGAACTGCCATAGAACAGGCTTGAAATCTTCCTTATCACTTGTTCAAATAATCCTTGTAATAGGTCTAGAATTTGCCTCAAAACAGGCCTCAAAACAGGCCTCATTATGCCCAATTTTTTCCCCTTATCCTTGATGTTGTTCCACACGGTCCAAGAGCCTTGGTTTAGTCTCCCAAGTTGTTGCTATGCGTCTATTGTCCATTCTAGGGTGTTAGGGTACTGTTAGGCCTTCGATGACCCATGCAGCTCCCAATAATCTTGTGGTTGTCCTTCTTGGACATGTTGCACCCTAACCAAGTCCGTTCTTCAATCATGTAGCTGCCAAGTATAGGCATGTGGCCTATCCTACCTCTGCGGCTCCCTTTCTCTCCAAAACTGAGTTTCTTCAAGGGTCAATGGTTTCCTCAAAACAAACTTAAGACATTCTGCTCCTCTTCTCTCAATATTTCCTGCCCAAACATAAGAGAAAACCACAAAAAAATGAGGCTTAACAACCTTTATCCATAACTAGTATATATCTAATAAAACCACAGAAGGTGCAGCCCTTTCCTTACACTAACAGCAAGGGTCTAGCAACCCTTAAAATTCCACAGTATGCATTCATTGACTATGAAAATGATAATCTTCAAGAACTGCTCTGATTCCATGTTGAATTTTTAATGCTTATCTCAAGCACATGTAGTTTCTTTCAATTTAGCATGAACTTGAAGCATAAACAATGCAACAATACAATATACAATAGCTTTAGTAACCAATATCACAAGAAGAATAGCCATGCACAAGACACAAGAAGTTATCCTTGGAAAACCCTAATCAATCAAGGGAAAAAACCCAACAATCATTTTCTATAGAGTCAAGAGAATATATCCCAGACCATGAACCCTAGAGCACACAAGAGGGTGCTACTTGACCTTGAAACTTGTGCCTAAGAGAAGTGTGCACTTCAGCCATACACTTAGATTTAGAGAAGGTTACAATGAATTGTGAGTGAGTGATCCACAATGGGGATTTAATCTCTTATTTATACAACACTTAACACAACAATAGGTGTGTCTATTGGCACAATAGGGTCGAGTTTTATAACTCAATAATATAATTAATCTTTACAAAAATATTAATTATCTTTACATGGTGGGGTCGACCTGTTCCCTTTACATAATTAGGGTTACACAATAAATCTTACTCTTAGACAATATAGCAAGGGATCCACAAATCCTCTAGTGCTCATCCACTAGGGATACATCCACCTATGCTCACCCACAGGGACGTCACTCTCAACAAATTAACTCAACTAAGTCCATAGGAGTATCATTTGGAGAACCATATCAAGTCGAATCAAATAAGTCCATAGGAGTATGAAAAGAGACCATCTCAAGTCGTCTCAACTCAGCCTAGAGGAGCACGACAGGAGACCACACGTCATCTCAACTCAATCCAGAGGAGTATGACACACCCATCACATGGGCTCTCTCACAAATGTCTCAACTCAGTCCAGAGGATAACAATCTGGAGAATGTCTCATGAAGCTACAATCATCAACAATATAAACTCGATGCTTCTTCTATTATGTAAATGGAATCCCTTTCCACATTGTTCTTCCTTTTTTTGTAGATTATTTCAAAATCAAACCCTTGCATTTTTCCTACCCATTTTCGTTTCTCTTTTGATGACAATCTTTTCTCCAAAAAGTATTTTAGGCTATCATAGTTTGTCTTGACTTTAAAATGCCTCCCAACGAGATATTGATCTACATTATTTTGAGAGTGATATGATTGAGGAAATATAACATATATGTAACAAGTAAATACACATAGATACAACAAGGATCACAGTAATACAGTAAAACTCATATTCTATTAATGACTATCTGAAAATACAAAAGAT
Source organism: Picea mariana (assembly GCA_032191745.1). Lineage (NCBI taxonomy): Eukaryota > Viridiplantae > Streptophyta > Pinopsida > Pinales > Pinaceae > Picea > Picea mariana. The sequence goes on from JASDQU010413473.1 coordinate 7,954, forward strand.
TGTAAAATGCAAAAGCACACAATCTAGATAGAATGGTGGTAGCTTATGTCTGAGAAGAGATATGGCGGCTATGCTCATTTGCAAGAAGATAATTATATTGAGGCTCCAAATGTATTTTTAACATAAAGCGGAAATGAGAAAACCCTAAACATCCAAAACCCTAACTCTGGGAGATGAAACAACAAAAGGTTTGTGGGCCTCGATGGGGGTAGTTGATACATCAACTTCTTGAGGGTGTAAATTTTTCATGTGAACTTTGATTGGGGTGCTCGATACCTAGTTGGAAAGTTCTATCTGAGGAAAACACATTCAATTCGTCACTTCTGAGCCAAAAAAATGTTGTTTAGGCCCTCAAAACAACCCTAGAAGTTTTGGACCCGAAAAACGATAGAAATTTTCCAAGAAGGAAAATTGTAATTTGAGCCAGTGGAATAGGTGGGTGGCCACCAATGTCCACCTGGATCATTCCTCACCCCTTAGGAAGAAAAATTATCCATTGCTTCAAGTTCCTCCATCATATGGGGAAACTTATGTTGAATCTTACTCCGGGTGAGCCACTTGCCCTAATGAAGAAATTGCATTGATTTGATGACCTGATAGAGTTGGAAGGTTTGCTAGAAGGTTTCCTTTGTCTTGGTATCCATGATCCGATCAAATTTCACCTATTCGATGCATTCAATATTGATTTTTGTAGGGGGCAACTGCTCGGTTGTGTTTGAATTGTCCAGGAGAGGTGGAAAATATGGTCAGAGCAGTTCGACATTAAATACTAGGTGCAAGACAAGGAAAGTGGGAATGCTTAATTCAAAATCATTCTCACAAACAACCTTGGTGATTGTGTAAGGATTGTATTAGAGTGGGCATATCTTTTGATGGGTTCTTGTTAGGCATTCTTTCTACAAATGAAACCATGCCTTATCTCCCACCTGAAATTTGTGTACTGGTACTCGATGTTGATCATGGAGCTACTTGTACTTGACATTGGCTTTCTACACAATATCATTATCTTGTTGTTGGATGTGTTGAATTCACTCAAAAAAAAAATCTTCCCAATCAGCCTCAGTCTAATCATGGGAGGACTCTTCCTTTGCGGCTATAATGGGTAGAGCTACGTCTATGGGGGGCAATGATTGGAACCCTAAGCACACCTGAAAAAGTTTGTTCTCAATAGAGATGTGGAGGGGTCTATTGTAGCTATGTTAAACGTAAGGAATGATTTCAACCCATGTGTGTGCATGTTTGGAATTGTACATCCTCATGATATGGACAATCATCTAGTTGACTACCTATGTTTGTCCATGACTTTGTGGGTGGAAGGCAGACGATTTGGTCAACTTGGTGTCCATCATCGACGATAGGTTGGACCAAAAAGTGCTCAAGAACCTATTGTCTCGATCAGATATAATAGTTTGTGGGAGCCCAAAATGAACCTAACCATGTGTAAAGAAGAGCTACGCGACGGCCTATGTTGTGATTCTCTTCTTTCATGGTGCCAAATTTGTCATCTTAGAGAATCGATTAACAACCACGAAGACACAGGAATTCCCATGTTTGGTTGAAGGTAGACCAGACATGTAGTCCATGGAGATGGAATCCCAAGGCCTATCTGGAGTAGGCAGAGGGGTGTATAGCCCATGTTTCTTGATGGCAGGCTTGGAAATGGCACAGGTAGTGCAGGATATGATGTACTTGAGAACATCTTGTTGAAGCTTCGACTAATAAAAATGATTTTACAATATTGCCCCTTTCTTTTCTACACCAAAATTTTTCGTTTCCTGGCTATAACGATCTTCCCAAATAAGATTTGCATGCTCACTTGAAGGAACACAAAGATGGCTTAGGTGGCATAACAATCCATCCTGGAGATCAAAATTTTGGAACTATTTTTTCTGCGCTCAATGCCTGATGGGTAGTAGCAAAGTCAGAGTATTATTTTATAATTGTGTCCATCCTAATGTCTCGTGTCCATAGGAGTTAAGAATTATGGTTAGTGCTGCCATCAGGGGTCGACAGAGGCAATCTGCGACATGTTCGGTGCTACCCTTCTTGTACTTGATATTCAAGTGGAATTACTACGAGTACGTGGACCACTTCTAATGGTAGTCATTTTTTAACTTTCTTTGTGTCTACATGAATTGCAGAGGCATGTGATTAGTTTGGATGATTGTTTCCTTCCCTATAATGTAATGCTTCCACTATCGACATGCATGTACATTGGAGTACATATCTTTGTTGTAGGTGGGGTATTTGTGAAGAATATCAAATAGAGTTTCATTGTGATAGGCTATCATATGCCCATTTTGATTGAATACTACAACTATAACATAATTTGAAGCATATTTCTTGATCTCAGATGGTTGTTGCATATTTATCAAAATAAGGATTGGTGTTGAAAAGAGATGGAATTTCAAATCCTTGGATGCTTTCTATTGGGGTGCATACCA
>JASDQU010413474.1:0-10397 GCA_032191745.1 Picea mariana
GATATTTGGTTCTTAACATGCTGGATTTGAAACGTCAACCTATCCAACAAGATTTTAAATCATTGTTCATGGTCTCAGACGGTTTCTCCTTCTTTTTGTTTGATCTCCTTGATTTCAGTAATGCATTGGGATTCTGACTTAGGCTTTTGAAAATCCCTAAGGAAATATTTCTTAATCTCAGTCAGGGACCTTGCCTGTCTCGCTAGCATAGTAGCCTTGTATTTCATGTACTATGTCAGGGCTCTATCCCTGAACGTAGTCTCTCTTTGCGCAATCTTAGTTGCATCGTCTATAACTCTCTTTACAGACCAAATTGCTTCACAAGTGAACCAATGTTACTCTGCATCATCCTTAGCCATTCTTTAGAACATGGAAAACCTCAGTGTACTGTCTTGATTCACCATCTTCGAACTGAAGCTAGTTCCTCTTCTTTAACTGTTGTTGGTTGGATCTTTCCACACCAATATCTCTTGGGGTAAAGTGTCGTTGACTTTACCTTATTCTTTACTTCTCTTTTCACTTCTTTCTTCTTCCTCTATTTCTTTGAATCCAACCTCTTCACCATATGTCATGTTTTCTTATTGATTAAAAATGCACAAGGGAGGTGGTACAAAGGGGGGATAAATCCATCTTCTTCTTAAATTTCTCGTGAGGTGACCTAGAGATCTATCTACTTGCAGTTGATTAAGACTATCCACTACTACCAATTCATCTCCCCTACCACTAGGGGAGCCTCCATCTTTTGTTTCTTCTGGTACACCAACATTTTGTGCCCTACCTTCCTGTCCCGATCGTGCACCACAAATGTGTATTCCTTCTCATGGGTTGATCCGCGCACTTCCACTTCGCACTTCATCTCTCGGTCTGATCTAGGCACTGCCACCTTGTGAAAAATCACTCTCTCCAATCAATACGCTACTACTATGTGCATCATCCTCTCTTATTATCAACGCACCACTACTTTTCACTTCATCTTCTTTTAAGGTTGTGGCACTTTAAAATAGCCAAAGGGAGCGGGCTTCGTCACCTAGGTCCGTACTAGTATCACTACTAGTATCCCTACCAGACACCTCCTCCTCTATGCCAAGCCTCTTCACATGCTTATCCTCATGTGTGATCCACTCTGGCACAACATCCACTCCCGCACTAACACTTGGTGCGGTTTATTTCCTCTTCATCTTGGACCCAACCTCTCGTCGTGCGCCCCTAGCTAATTTTTTTCCACCTTTCTCTTCTGCTCTTCTTTTTATCTCAACTCTTATTGTGTACCTCTCAGCTCTTTGTTTCTTCTGCTCTTTTAGGTCCATTCCATACCTTACCTCATCTCAAAAAAAATTGGGATCCTCCTCAATGGATCCATCTTTTGGCTCCTTTTCCCCCACCTTTTCCAAAGCCCCCCCAACACCAGGGGGTTTAATCAACCATTCTATCAGGCTCCACATGCATCATTCTTCTCTCTATGAACAACATCTTGATCCAAAGTGGAAATTCTTCTAACATCTGCTTCCTTGGACCTTCTTCAAACTTCCTTTCACCCTCACTTAAAGAATCACTATATTCTATAACAAAATCAATAATGTAGCCTTCCTTTACTCGAGTGAACCAAATGTCAATATCCCGAGTCCACTTTTTATCGAGCACCTTCAAGCTATCAAGCTTGGCTTGATCCCAAACTATTGTCTCGACTGGAAACGCAGTCGAATTGATAACAACTTGCCTCTTCAACCATTCATCCAATAGACAAGGAAATTTTGCAAAGAATAGATCATGCATATCTAAGTAAATATATCTTCTTTTCCATTCCTTCGCATTCACCCTCATTTCTTGCATCTCTTGCAGGGAAACTCATCTTCTTTTGCTTCTATCCAGTCTTGAATCTCCTCCTTGGAAGGATTCCAACTCATTTTTTTCCCTTCCTAGATCTCAACAAGACTTTAGGTCTCGACAACAGAACCATTTGTTTGGAACTTTTGGTCCACAATTGCACAAGCCTGGTCCTTCTTAATGATGGGGAGTTTTAGACCCAGGGTTCATACAGAGTTGTCCAACAAAAATCCCAAAGCACCGACATATTAATCCTTGAACAAGGCTGAGGAAGGTCTCACCCGAGATTTAAAGAGGATCATAGAGACCATAGGGTCTTATGATAGGGATGAAGGCTTAAACACATGAAAAGTCACTGCAATTGGTATCCATGTAACTCAAGTCTGATAAACTCTTAGTACTAAGAAGTAAAACAATACACACACGTATTCAAATCATACCTAATAGAAACAACATGTATCATAACTCTCATATCTTTATTACTGGAAGCATTTTATCATATCAGAGATATACATTGCGCATGACAAACACATATGATATCCATAGAAGTTCATATATTTGATATATAAAACCTCAAAATTACAACATGTTGCACAATGTGTCTTTGCTCAAAACTCATACATAGAATAGAATCAAAACTATATTCAAAGCATTACAACAGGCTCAGGGTGAGATTGATACTAATAGCTAAGTCAACTGAGAAACTCTCTAACTAGATAGCTGTATTTATGATGTTAGAGATTCATTTTATATATTTCTTTGTTGGGGAGCATTGTCTCTTTTTGTTATGCTCCACTAGTTTGTTCAATAAAAATGCCTCGCACACTTCCAGTGTCTGTCAGTGCTCCATGTAGACTTCTTGCATCAATGGAAATAGTATCTTCCTAACCATATCGTTCTCTGATTGTCTCGCATCTTTGTATGTTGTTTGCAGTAATCATTCGGAGAGATTCCCTGATGATTCCTTTCTTGATTTTGGTGAGCATATTCTTGTTTTCCGACGCACCTGATAGATTGATGCACACTTGGTAGCCTTTAAGTCTAGTGTGCAACTGACAAAACCTGGTTTAGTGTGCACTCTATGTCATTCCTCGTGCATTTCCTTAGGTGCACGTAAAACTATGGAATGAGTGCGTACAACCTCGTTTGTGTGTACACAAAACTAAACCCAAAACTTTGGGTGCAACAAAAGTATCATTTGTCTACTGAAAAATACTAGCATAGAAGTTAAAATTGCATATTTCACTTAGTTTAAAGTTCAAATCAACAGTGAATTCAAATTGCATAGAAATTGAGCTCTAATTTTCATCACATGGACCGCGTTGATAAAACAGATAGGCCATAGGCCTACAATTTATGGATCAGGATAATATACATGAAGTGCATATATCTGAAGAGCAAGATGATGCAAGTAGAAATCTAAAAATAATATCATTTGGAGAGTGTTCCCAAACTATTGCGGGGAATCCAAGTATGACAGAAAGAAGAAGGAGAATGAATCAGTCAAAATAATTTGGTACAATATTTGAGAATTTACTTAAGCAAATTCCTAGTGAAATTATTCCAAAGGATGGTGTTGTCCTTCTCCAATACATAAATTACTTTGAAGGGAAATTTGTATTCATGCTTAGGGAAAAGTCCCCAAAGACCCTTTTAGAAGCACAAGAAAATGTTGCTAATATTGAGGAGAACCTCTTGGATTCCAAGGTAGACCCTTGTCATGTCTCTAGTGCTAAAGTTGAGACCAAGCCTAGGAATTTGAATAATGTTGAACCTACCCAAGATTTTGTGACACTCTTAGACCAAAGACTTGAGCATATAACAATTGAATTCTTTCAAAATCAAAGTCTCCTTATGAAGAAAGTAACTAACCTAGAGAGAGATCAACAACAACATTTTCCTCCTAGATCTCAATACAATAATAATTGATAAAAAAAAGGGGAAACCAAGCATGGAAGCCCAGACCTCCTAATGAGAAACTAGTCTCTATTACCCTTGCACCTGCTAATGTTATTAATCATGAAAATGTCCCTTGGTGCTTACCTTGTGGTGATTCTCATTGGAAATGTGAATGCCTTAGACTTCATAATAATAGTAATAATGAGGACCCCAACAATTGTGAACACATGAATTATATTGATACATTAGATCCCATTTACACCATATTATCCTAAGAATACTACAATGTTTCTTTGGAATAAGCAAGCAGGAGGTTGCTAGAAAATCTAGGTTAAAAATCTTAAATCAAATGGATGAGGAATCTAAGGAAAGGCTTGGGAAGAGAGATTAATTGAATTATTCTGGAAGAAATAAGGCACCTGATACTTCTCCTAGTGATCCCAAATATCCTCGGACAAGATACCCTTAACTATTGGATACTAATGCTCCTCCTCAACCAACCTTGACCAAGAGTGATAATATAGTTTTGAATACTAATATGGCCAGTGTCTTGGAAATGGTTAATGTACCCATCCCTCTTACTGAGATAATGAAGATTCCTTCTATAAGGGATAAGGTTAAGAGATTCTTAAGTATCCAAGATGACTTTGAGGATCCTCCTGTAGTATTACAAGCCATGCATTATGAACGTAGTAAGTAGGAACATGCACCTTTTTTTCATCTCGTTGGTAGTAAATGATATCTTGCTTCACAATTGTATGTTTGATTATGGGGCTTCTGCCAATGTGATGGATTTAAAGTTCATGAATCAATAGGGTTTGAAGATGACAAGACCTTATAGGAATGTATGCTGAATTGATTCCAAATCTATCAAGATATGTGGTGTGACTAAAGACCTCAAGGTGTTCTTGGCTATTTATCTAGAGGTTTATATTTCATTGGATGCTATAGTTATTGATGTACCTGATGCTTGGGGAATGCTATTGTCTAGGAAATGGGCCGGAACTTTGGGTGGAAGCCTCTAGATGGACTTATCATATGTAACTATCCCAATTGGAGATGGGAGCTATGTTACTTTATATAACCACCATGTGACTAGAAACCATGTGGAATATCCTAGCAATATAGATGATTGGAGTGAGAATGAATTTGAAGAAAAAGAGATGTGTGCAATATTAAATGGGAAAGACCATTATGACAAACCTTATGAGACTTGTAAATAACCAATAGATTCCCATCTTGATCTTGATCCTTCAAAAGACTTAGACATACTTCCCTTTGCACAAGAAGATAGTATTGATGATGTTGATGACATAGTGTTGCAAAAAGCAGAAGATTACATAGAATAACTTATGAAGTATGAAGACAAAGATCTGGCATCCCTTACAATTTCAAATCAAGTTAATGAAGGAACCCTACATTTGTGTGAAGATGATTGAAAGAGAATTGTCTTGATTAAGTCCCATCGTCTTACTTTAGATCAAGGAAAGAGCACTCAAGATGATAAAGGAATAGTTGATTTTAAAGTAAGGATGGAATATTTTCAAACAACAAGTTTAGTACTTATGTGGGACAAGAGAAATGGAAAGTCGAATATGCATAAGGAGTTTGATAGTCTATGACATGGCCCTTACAGGGTTTTGAAGAAGTCTGGAGTTAGTTCCTTTTATCTGACTACACCCGAGTGAAGGAGACTACGGTTGGGGCTCAGAAATGTCATATTTTCATCCACCTTTCCTTTCATCATTCTTCACATTTCATCACCCCATTAACCTTTCATGATATCCTTTTCATAAATATATTTGGGTTGCACCTTATTAGTCTCCACTTTATTCATTTTAGTATTAAAAGGGAATTCGTGATCTTAGAAAATTGACATGTTTTCATATATATCTCAAAAATGTGTGAGCTTTGTAATGCGTAGGAATATGTGAAGGATTAATTCAAAAGGACTTCTCGAATACTTCCTCAACCATTGCAATATTTGAGGAGATAATTCAAGCCTATTCCAAGGAGAAGATCATGGATATTTGGTTGGAATATCTTATCCAAGATATATGAGAGATATGTGTGAGGATTTGAAGGGATTATATTTTGTAATAATGGGAAATAGGTTGAGAGAAAAGTGGATCTGCAATTATGAGATGGCTATCTTATCTTCAAGGATGTCATGTATAAAAGAGAGTTCTCTCTCTTCATGAGGGGGTAAGTAGTAATAATTGAGGAATAATTTGGTAGTCAGTCGGTAGTCATTGAGTAGTCCTTAGGATTTGGAAGAGAAAGGGATTCTTAGCTTTGATTCATACTTTTGGTTTCCATGCTTTCATTATTTTTTTATGAAGATTGATTTGATTATTGTAAAGTAAGATTGCTTCATTGGTGTGATCCCACATATGTTGTTGTGTCATTCAACTCTTCACATGTTGTAATTGCTTTTCCTTCATGTAGTTCTCCATTCCTAGATTAATTTCATTTACGCAATTTCATTTTAGTCGTGTGTTGTAGCAATTCAATTCCAAGTCGTGTGTTTCAATTCCCTGCATTAGATTAATGATTCAATTTCAGTTGTAGCTTAAACATTAGATTAGATTAGTCTCGCTTCAATCCTGCATATACTTTGCGTGTGCTTCGTAAGTTTTCAAACCTCGGATTGACAAATTATATAGTTGGGAAAGTACTACAATGCAATTAATTCAACATTAATTCGGCCCAATGTAACGACTATCGCTCCCTTGTTACGATTGATGTTCCCTTTACAGGAAGTGTCGTTCATTTGAATAGAACAAATGTCATTCCCTTTACGATTTTTGTTCCTTTATAGGTGTTGCATCTCTGGAGGATGAGGTATTGAAAATGGAAGGTAAGAACCTATGTAGGCAACAAGTAAAATGCTTGTGCCAGTGCCCAACATTTTGGCACCACTGTCGGGGAAGCACAATGGATCAAGGTATTAGTTTCCTTTTCATTTCAATTCATGCAAGTGAGATCTAGATGTTTTGGTAAGGGGTCATAGCAGCTACTTGAGAGGAGACTCCTCATGTTCTTCCTACCAACTAGGTAAAAGTAATTTCAATTTTTGTAAATTTCAATTTCTGTAAATTTCAATTTCTGTAAATTTCAATTTTTGTAAATTTCAATTTCTGTAAATTTCAATTTCTGTAAATTTCAATTTCTGTAAATTTCAATTTCTGTAAATTTCAATTTATGCAAGAGTGTTTAATTTCTGCAAGTGTGATATACATGTGTTGGTTCTAAGTGTCATAGAAGCTACTTCAGTGGAGACTCCTCATTGTCCCTACCAACTATCAAGAGCGTTTAATTTCCGCAACTGTGAAGAGTAATTGTTCTATGTTTTAGCAAGAGTGTTTTTATTTAAGTTTTTCATTTTGATTTGGGTGTTGTAAGAATCCTTTTTTTTAACATGGTTAACAATGAATTTCAACTTAGAACTACTCACTCAAATCCTAGAAAATGTCTAGATTTCCTCTTCCCAGGAAGAGGAGATCTTGACAAGGATAAAAGATTCAAATACTCCTCTAGAAACAATTGAAGATCCAACATCTGAAGACTCTTATGCATCTGATGATGAATAATTGATCGAAAAGGAGATAGAGGAAGATGAAGAGGAGTTACAGCATGATATAAGTGAGGAAAAATGCACCTACAAAAGCCTAATCGAACGATGGTTTCAAACGAGTACTAGGTTAGATCCATTTAGTTTTTCTTTATATTTTTTTAATTCATAGTTTCAACAACTAATTTTTCACGTTCATATATATTTCTAATTGTCATTTGTGAAATTGAAAGAAAACATATTCTTGTTAATGTTGCGTACATGGCTACATTGGCTATTTGACTACACGTAACTAATCTCTCATTTTTAATTAGCGTAGTGTAGGTAGGATTTTGTTTTTAAGATTTTTTATTTTGTTAGAATAAGTATGCTCTGCTCCGCACTTCATGTGATCGCGAGGATCAAAAAGTAGGATGACTGATTGATTTCAGGAAGATTAATTGATTGATGAAAAAATTGCCTAATCTATTTTTCGTCTATGATTTGTTTCCATTTGCTCACAAATTTTCAATAAGTTTGCAAAATTAAATTTTATTTTTTAATAGAAAAGTAAATACATAAATAAAATACATGTTTTTGCATCCTCCATCTGCAAATCAAAGCAATAAAATAGTAAGTACATCAAATAAATAAAGGAGAGCTTTGGCATGGGAAACAATACCAGTCACTGAACAAGCTATACAAAAGCGAATGAACCAACAAGCATCATTGGTTTTCTCCTCTCGGGTAAAAAAGAGACGACCTTACACAGCGAGTTAAAAACTCACCATCACTGAGCATGAAGTAGTTCATCTAAAACAATTCTCTCTCTATTCCCAAGCGAAAAGCGGAGCCCTGTTCTTGTCAGTATTCGTGAATCCATGTCCCTCTGGATCGGCTTTGCCTTCATCCCTTATCCTGTAGATTCTTGGAAATAACCCTGCAAATAAACAAAATATCATAAATTTTAAATGCACAGGTCGAAGGCAGTTAACAAGGTAGGTCGACGAAGGAAAATCTAAGGTTCTGTTTTTTTGTCCATCATGTTCCCAATAGGGATTCAAAGATGTAGGCGGTCAATCAATATCTCAATAACTCAGTTTCAACCAGCCTTCACTAGCACGGGACCCTAATTAATTTGGTCAAAATGAAAAAAAAAAATTCACTGTGCATAAATATTTGCTTGCATATTACTCATGGGTTGTAATTGAAATAAAGAGAACAGTGTTGAAGAAGATATGCATCCTTCACTCGGTCAACTGAATCCACACCCAGAATTGGAGTTGATGCTTAAACTCGGTCAAATGCAATTGCATGGTACGCATTGAGGATGCTGGGAGATAGAATGGAAGATCTGGACAGGATGAAGGCGCACGCTTCAACGGCCTTGCTAGAATAACTTACTAAAGGGATGCGCAAGTAAGTGCATGTTGAGAGAGATCAACAAGGTAAGAAGATCCATTTTTTTTCATACCCCCTAAATTGCGGTTTTAGATTCATGTTTATCTCCTCGTATCTTCAATATGTTCAACTGAACAAAGAGATTTTTCTGCCGGAGGTTGCAAGATTAAATTCCATTTATATCTGGTCATTAGAAGCATCATGCGTCTGTAGTTCCAAGCCAGTACATCTAGATTTTAAAGATGGGATCATTATAGTTGTGATTCTAACTGTGATTGGTGTTTTGTTCTGTTAGCAATCCACGATGATTTTTATTTATTACATTAGCAATATTATTCCCCGCGCTCCAGCACACAATTGCACATAAGAAACCATAGGAAGGTATCCTATCGTGTTTGCTAATCGAGTGGAATTTTCTTGAGTAACAATGGAAGTTCAATGCGTATGAATGCGCAACAATTTGGAGAGCAGGAAGATCCTAAAGGTTATCAACACTGGATTGATTGGGATACGTTTGTTGTGGATTTGATCCTAACATTCGCCTATCTAAGCAAGGCTTCTAGTGATCATCTTGCACTTCTGCAAGTGCTGCTATGATGAAAACTGTTTATGTTGGTACAAATTCTAAAGGAAATATTAATATCGAGGAACTAAGGAGAGATTTTGAGATGCACAAGGACAACCTTTCAGCACTTATGGTGACCTATGTGATAAGGGTGGCTGAGCTAGCGAGTGTGTATCATGACTTAGTCAAATACCTGTTGATGGCACGGAGAAAGGTTAAAGAGCCAAAGGTTGATAGTGAGCTTAGCATAGACATGGACTCTGATAAATAAACTTCAGACTATGAAAATGACAAGAAAAGTCATGTTTTCAAGTCACCCACATCAACTGGGATCATTCTGAAGTCTACAAAATCACCAGTGGATTGGATTCACGAGATCTAGGTTTCTGGTGGGCATATGCTAATGCGACAACCTACAGCAAGGATGGGTCTTATAGTCTATTAGGTTGTGCTACATTTAGACACCCTCTACCTCCGATATTGCCCGATGGTTGCCCGCGGACTCGTGGAAGAATTTCCTCTGTTTCTTTGGGGAGGATATCCTCCTTAGAAAATTAATTCAAACTTAAGAGCAACGCCTTCCACATTATGGAGGAAATGAGGGTTTTCCAAATGCAGATAGAGACGACGACAAACTTGATGACTATATTTACGAACGACTGGCCCCTGGGTTGTATAAACAAGTCCAAACAGTCATTCAAGAGGAAGGGCAACCGATGCCATTCTAACTTTATCCAGCCCTTCAAAACCATCTAGGCAGTGCCCATGGATTAAAGTTACAGTGTGCCAAAGTGGTCATTTGATTGGTTTTACCTATTGCTTAAAACGCAAAATTGATGTTGATCTTGTATGAGAAACACAGAATTACCAAAAACGCAGAATTGATGTTGGGCGCTACAAACTTCTCCTATCGACCTGGGGCATTCATGTGGCCTGGTGGTGCATGTATAGAAAGATTGTTGTGACAATCATTCTTTTGTTTTGTTTTATAATAAAAAAATTATTATTATTATTATTATTTTCCTCTTTTTCTTTTATTTGTTTGTTTCATTATAAATTATTTGTTTGTTTCATTATAAAAGGATTATAATAATAAAAAGAATTTAATTTTATTGGTTTGTTTTATCAAAATAATATATATATATATATATGTTG
>JASDQU010413478.1:0-10397 GCA_032191745.1 Picea mariana
ATTAAATGAAAAGTATGGAACCATGTACGAAGTATGATCCGATCTTCGTACGACCTGCCACATAAATTATGGCCATATAATGCATGTATATATAGAGTTCCTTGTTTATTCCCAGCGGATGGGGCATGAAAATGAAAAACAATAAATAAGTACAATAGTCACTACTCCCCATCTTAGTTTACTTCCCGAGGCCAACATCCCAACCAATTCTAACTCGAAACACATAGCGAGCCAAATCACACAGATATGTAGATATTATGTTTACAGCCATTCCATCTGTGTAGGGTAGGTGATCTTGCATACGAACTGTGTAGCACTGGGTTCAAAGCGCACTGGCTTCAAAGCATAGTACTGGAAGGTTGACTACGTTCAAAGCATAGTATTGAATGACTGAATGACAGTGAATGACAATAAAAAAGACGTAACCATAATTTCAGGTGATTAAAATGAAATTTACGGTCTAAACTTGAATTAAAAGCTTTATAAACTAATTAAACCATTCCAAATATGCATTGGAATAAGCGAAGGCTGCAATAACGCTTTAAATCTATAAACCAATCAAATGTTAACAAATATGTATATGTGTATTTTTTAAAATAAATAAATACAAATGTGGTAAGTTAAACATTACAGTTTTAAAAAAAATTAAAAAGTCAACCTAAACTAATGTGAGTTCAACGATGAACTCATCGCTATAGTCCCTGCGCCTTCGGCAGGGACTAATAAGTGCATGTAAAACATGATTACCTCAAATTCTCGTTTTTCATGACGATTGATATAATTTTAATTTTAATTTTGTATAATACATGATATTGAATTGAAAAAAAATAAAAAAAAATAAAAATAAAAAACTTAAATAAATTTGATGTATTATATAATTTTAATTAGATTTGATATATATATATAAATAAGTACTTTTTATTTTAATTTTGTATAATACATGATAAACGAAAAAACAATTAAAATAAAAAACTTAAATAAATTTGATGTATTATATAATTTTAATTAGATTTGACATATATATAAATAAGTTCTTGTAAAACATGATTATCTCAAATTCTCGTTTCTGATTGATATAATTTTTATTTTTATTTTGTATAATACATAATATTGAATTGACATATCTTGACGTGATTATTAATATCCATTGAGAACTTCATATAGTTGAACGAATGGAACTACAACTGTGTTCACGCTCTAGGGTTTGATGCATAGTTTGCGTCCAAGCTTTGACAACTTCAGACTCTCCCCGTGCAAAGACGTCGCTGCCACAACTGTGACACAAAAAAATGAGCTCAGAGGGAGGGGTGAAATCCCCCTTTTATCGGAACGTTGCAGTGAATGAAACGGACGGAGCCCGAGCCAGGCGGCCACCCTTTGAATCCCCACTGCACCTCCGTGATCAATTTCTTCAATATGAGCAAGGCCCAGGGAAAGGAACGTAAATGGAAGCGGAACCACCGCATCCAATGGTATCCCAGGGAAATGCATCCCCTAGGCATCAACAACACCAAAATATGTGATAAAATTTACTAGGGTTGGAGAACACATCCAATTTATGAAGGACCATGTCTTGATCGGAAAATTTTTAGGGCTTTGACCCTCTCAAAGAGACTTCATACAATGGATCAAAACCTGGTGAAACCTAAAAAGAGATTATTGAAAATGGTCCCTACTTCTACAACTCCGCAGTACTATATCTCCATTTTTGGACTGATCGCTTTTGTCTAGAGAAGGAGGACTTTTCCTTTGCTCCATTGTGGATTCATTTCTACTCCTTACCTTGGGATTTTTGGCTTGAAGAAATCCTACTGGGTATCGGAAATACGTTGGGCAGATATGTTAAATCCTCATAGGCCACCAAGAAAAGGAGATACACATCATATATCTGCATTTGTGTATACATGAACATCTCCAAGGCCTTGCCTGGCTTAGTCACCATGGAATACTAGGATGAAGAATGGATCCAAACTATCGACTATGAACACATTCCTTTTCGTTGCAGGAAGTGCCACGAACATGGCCATCTCTTTAGGGATTTCCCATTCAATTCTCCAACATGGCCAATCGTAGAAAAGAAACAGAAAGATGGCTTCACACAAGTCCTGGGCTGCAAGAAACAACTTCAGGAAAAACCCAACCAGAATAACGGTCGTAGGAACTTCAACAACAACTCCTTTGATGCCCTTGGAAATTTACTAGAGACAAAAGAGGTCGAGAATCCTCACAAATTAGTGGACCTGCAAAACGACAAAGGAAAAGTGAAACAAAGCTATGATCCTGTTCTTGAACAAGTCATGAATCTTGACTCCCAAGCCCAAACAATGCTAGGAAAGAACTCTGAGAAAGAAAGAGACACTATAATGAAAATGGACGAGCAAAAACTAGCAGACATAGATCTAGACAAACTAGAGGAAGCCCTCAATAAACAGGATTTGCAAACTATACCAGTCGAGCAACTCAGGAAGGTCCATAAGGCTTTCTTAGACTCCGCAGCAGGCGCTACATCTAGGCTGGGAATTAGTCCAGATTTGGACCCAGATCCTAGAAGGAACCCTAAAGAGAGAAAGCGACGAGAACGCAAGACCGCTCAACAATTGATTAAGGAGGCATCTAACTACATGATCAACTCGGTTCAGATCCAACGTCTCACCGAGAGTTTCTTCCACCCCACACAACTCTTTATGATGAAGATCATCACTTGGAATATTAGAGGCCTAAATGGAAGATCCAAACAAAGGATTCTTCGCAACTGTATTAATTTTGAGGAACCAGACATTTTTCTCTTACAAGAAACCAAATGTGCAGGAGAAACAACATAGGAACTATTCAAAAGATGTTGGCATCACTGCAACTTTGTGTACATTGACTCGAAAGGGGCTACATGAGGTCTAGCCATCCTCTGGAACCCTGCCACAGTCATTGTTTACCGGGCACTCTCCACTGTGAGCACTCTCACCACTCATTATCGGGCCATTGACTCCAACAAAGATGGAGTAATCACGAATGCCTAAGGTCCTCAGAGCAGCCAAGAGAAATATCATTTCCTCAATAGCATATCCTATCTAGAATCACTAGTAGGCCACAAGCGTTGGATCGTAGGAGGTGATCTTAACATCATTCTCACTCTAGAAGAAAAAAGGGGAGGCACAAAGTGTCTAGACCAGGACAACATCAAGCTGAGGGACCTCATTGATCACCTCAAATTGGTGGACATTGAAACCAAAAATGGCCCCTTCACTTGGTCCAACAAGCGTACAGGATCCTAACAAATAACACACAAGCTAGATTGCTTTCTAATCTCATAAACCATTATGTATAAGTATGACCATTGGAAGTTCAACCGTTTGAAGAGAGCTTAATCCCCAAGCAATAACTTGAGTATGATACTTTTGACCAAATGGAACAAATGCAAGAAAAAATAGCACACCTAAAGTAAATGTAGGTATATTAAGACTCCATACCAAGTCACAATTCAGGTATACCTTTTATTGAAGTCGTTCATAAGTTTGCAGGGCATCAAGCTGCAAGTGTTGGCCCATGTGGCCCCTATTGCATGTGAATAAATTGCTTTTGATGCGGAAAATCTAACAAATGAAACGATGTAAATTTTTAACAGTCAATTGTAGACTGAGTTGACTTAGTTGACTTCTACATTAGCAGGTATCTATAATATTAGATAGACTTGTTTACCAATCTTTTCGTTCCTTTAGACTTGTTCACCAATTGTTACTATACTTTTTTTTATTATTTCATTCCATGTCAAGTTTTACACATTGAGTGTAATTGTCTTTTTTTTTTAATTGATCCAACTTTATGTTTATTATTGTTATTTTTTTTAATGTAGTCTTATCTAATATAAGACTAACCCCTCATAACACTAATGCTCGAACATCTCCACTATACTAGATTGTAGAGCACCTCACTACTCTAGGTACAATAATATTTATATTAATTTTTTTATTACTATATTTTAGTTTTATATAATATATTATATTGAATTGATATATATTCACATTATCATTAATATTAACATAGGTTAACATTACACTATCATAAGTTTTAAAATACACTTCACATTTTTTTTATCTAATTAATTTAAGAAAAACAATGAATTATAATTTATTAAATATTAAATTACACAATTTATGGAAGACTTGTATTTAAAATAAGAATGCTTACAAAATTTCAATTATCATTTTTAATATTAAAAATGTATGCCTTATAAATTTCATTGTTTCATTTTTTATAATATAACATGTTATGAGTGGGTTTAATGGTTAAGAAGATATATTTCTATTAAAGAAATTGCAAGCTCAAACTCAAAGGAAGGTAAAATGTATATATCTCTATAAACTTTAGTAATCATCATTTTAATGTTAGATTAGCTATCTTTTAAAAATATCTATTACTTTAATATAATTTTATTAATTTAATATAATTTTAGAAAATATCTAAAAATTTCAAAAAAAAAATAATAGATATTAATATTATGCACATTGATTTATCTAATAATATATAATTAAAACAGTTACCAATTTGATAGTGTAAGATTGATTATATTTAGATCTGGTTTCATACAATTATTGGAGAAGGCTTGGCGGATAGTTTTTAGCGGGTATCTTCAGTGATAGATAGGTTTTGGCGGACAGTACTAGCGGAGCATCTCTGTGATCGTAGAGTGAAGATTTAAGGCCATTTATTGGAGTTTAAATGTTTTGGATAAGTGGGTGTCCAGGTGGAAGATTAATTATTGATTATTGAATAGCTCTTTGTTTGGACTACATCCAAATCGTTGATCCTCCCTCTGGATGGAGGAAGAAGTCAAAGTCCCTTGGGGCGCTGCAGACGAGGTGAACTGGCCACATGATCGTCCCTTCATTTTAGATGGGGCATTTATTAAGAAAGAAGGTGGAAACCACTACATGAAGGAATACCTTACCTCAGACAAGGCACTGAATGGGCCTTTACTATCACCTTCCAAGGCGGCTCAGTTAAGTGAATAGGGTGGTGAGGATAATACAAACCAGAATGTGTTATCCCCTGGTGTGATTGGAGAGCCTTTGAAACAACCACATTACCAACAGATTCCGGGTGCGACTACAATTGATCATTCAACTATATCTGGTCTATTTTCGGAAAGGAGTTCTAAGCAACACAGGAAGCCTATAGGAGAAGTGGTAACATAGGATAGCAGGGTTGTGGCTTCCCCAGTTCAGGCTGAAAAATACAACAAGTTTTCCAACGAAAGGAAGGATAATATACAGAGAAAAGATTGTGGATTAAGGAGAAACAAAGGAAGAAGGTGACTCAGGTCTAGAAACCCAAGAAAGCTAGAAGGAGGTTGATCATAGGCATGGATGTGGGGTTGGAAGAAATTGTTAACCTATCTCTCTACGCATTAGTTGGGAGGTTCGCGTATAAGACAAAGTATGAGATATCGTTATCAGAGTGGATGAAGAAAATATGGATACCCATCATTGGGTATGTACCAGAATACCTTACCTTGCCTTCGGGTTGGTTCAGTTTAGTTTTCAAGATCCCAGAAGATGTTGAGACTATTTTAAATGGTTTTTGGGACTACGAGGGTGGTAGTGGCATGTTAAAGAGGTGGCACACCCATTTCGACCCTGTCGCAGAGTACTTCAGCTTTCGGCATGTCTGGGTTCTGTTCCCCGGACTACCACTCAACCTTTGGAATAAGGGTGCCTTAAAGGCCATTGGAAATCTGATAGGACAGTTTCTCAAATACGATGAAAAGGGACTACACAATCCAGATAAATGCATGGTGCATATACTAGTTGAAGTAGACATCCATGAAGGTATTATGGAGTCATTGGAATTGGAGTGGAGAGGACAAGTGATGGTGCAACGACTTGACTATCAGGGCCTGCCTTTTCGTTGTAGTTCTTGTAGAAGGACTGGGCATCTCAGACATGATTGTCCTTCATGGAACGGGTTTGGGGATGTGGAAGACTCTATGGACACACAGGTCAATCATTTGTACATGAGTGATGGGGATGCAGAAGAGGTGGGGACGTTTATGTCGATGCCAGAAGCGTATCCCTCAGGGACCCTTTTTGACTCATATCTCGGTAAGTTAAAATTTTACCGTCCCTCCTTATATTTTAAACTTTCATCTTGGGAGAGGGATTTTTGGATAAGACCATTCCGTCCATCACTTTTTCTCTCCTCGAGACTTCTAGATCCACCAAGAATAATCTAGATTTGGGTGGGTTGGCCCGGGTGGTGATAGGGTATCTGAGGCCTTGATACCAGACCTTCCCATCCCTACATTACTAGTGTTGTCAGCCACAGTTTTGGGGGGATTTACGGAGATTCCTGCTCAACTAATCTCTACTGAACCTGAGGATGCATAGTCGTCGGATACATATATGGAAGCACTATTACCAAACAATAACGTTTCTATTAGTCCCATTCCTCTACAAACTTTATGGGGATCAAAAGTTTATCAGGGAAGTTCTGGGTACGATCCAGGTTCATCTAGGACTTCTGGGGAGGTGGGAAAGGGAAAGGAATTGGCTTGGTCTCATGGTTTGGGGTTGGATTTTTCTCCAATAAAGACTCGTAGTGCTCACAAGAAGTTAGGAATTGCACCTGCTTTGAAGTCACAACATATAGTTTCAAATCATGAATTGGGGGTGCTTAGAGACATTAAAGCCCTCTCAAGGGCTAATATATGATCCTTATTTCTCTGAATATAAGAGGGGTTGGTGGCCTCCTAAAAATGCCTACCATTCGAAGACTTTTTTCAAATAATAAACCAGACATTATTTTTTTCCAAGAGACTTTAGTCTCTGTGGAGAAATCCATAAAGTTTATGTGCTCGATTTTCCCTGATTGGATGACTACTATTGTTAGTTCTGTTGGGACATCTGGAGGCCTGTTAGTGGCTTGGAATCCAAATATTTTTGATTTGCAGTCTTTTCTAAGCCTTAGTGGAATTCTTTTGACAGGCATCCACCTTCCGGGTAAAAGAAAAATTAGTTTTATTAATTCTTATGGGTTGTGCACGGGACACAGGTGCTTCTAGGAACAAGTGGAAGAAAAAGGATTGTTGGCACTTAAAAATCTCATCCTAGAGGGTGATTTAAACTTTGTAGATAGTATTGAAGAAGTGTGGGGAGCTATAGCAATGCCTGATTCATTGGTGGTTTTTTTCAAAAATCTTTTCTCCACGAACAGATTGGTGGATATCAAACCTGCAGTGACTTTGCCTACTTGGCAAAATGGCAGGAAAGGGAGGGAGGAAATTTAGAAGAGACTAGATAGAGCTTATGTTTATGAAGAACTTCTAAATGATTCTGCAAGATACAGATCTTGGGTGGAACTACCTTTTATTTCAGACCACGTGCCTATTGTTCTACAATTGGATTATGGTTACAAACCTGTTGCATACCCTTTTAAATTCAATCTAGCCTTTCTACATGAAGAGTATTTATGTGATCTTGTTCGAACCTATTGGGGCACACAACAACTTGATGAAGGGTATGGAGCACAATGAAGACTGTCTTGGAAACTCTCGGGTTTAAAGGCAGAGGTGAAGAATTGGCTAGCTGTAAAAAAGAAAAAGGATTTGGTCCTTTTAAATCAATTAGAAGATGAGATTGCACATCTAACAGATCAATACTTGCACTTTGACCTTAACCATGATCTTAGAACTCATTTTAAAGAACTTTAAGATGAGAGAAACAAGTTACTATTGGATGAGGAAGGAAGGCGACGGTTAAAAAGTAGATCAATCTAGATAAAATGTGGAGACATGAATACAAATTTTTTTCATATTTTTGCTAGTTATAGGAGGAACAAGAAACACCTTTGGGAGATCAAAGATGGAATGGGACAGGTACATTATGGTCAGGACGCTCTAAAGAATGAAGCTCAATGCTATTTTAGCACTTTCTATCAAGAGCCTAGAACAAATACGATGGTGGATAAGGTAGCTTCGGCAAGTTTGTTCACAAGGATGGTCATTGAGGAGGAAGTTAACCAGCTTGAAATAACAATTATGAAGGAGGATATTTTGGATGTTTTAAAGGGTTTTTCCAAGGATAAAATCCCTGGGCCTGACGGGTGGAGTGTGGAATTTTACTTTCACTTCTATGATATGATTTCAAATGATTTGTTGGAAGCAGTCGAGGAGTCTCACATGACTGGTGTGGTTAACAAAGCTATCAAATCAAAATTTATAGCACTCATCCCCAAGGTAAATGGTCCTGCAACTTATGAGGAGTTCCATCCAATAGCTCTGTGTAACCTTTGTTACAAGATCTTCGCTAAAATTATTGCTAGGCGTATCAGACTGATATTGTCTCGTGTTTTATCTGAGGAGAAATTCGATTTTTTGAAAGGCAGACATATTATCAATGCTATAGGGATGATGCAGGAATGCCTACACAGTATCAAAGTGAAAAATTTACAAGCATTGATCCTTAAAATTGATTTGAAAAAAGCATATGATTGTGTTAGCTGGGACTATCTAAGACTGGTCTTAATTCAATGCGGTTTCAGCTTGCCAACGACAAATTGGATTATGGGATATATTACATCAGACACATATGCTATCTTGATCAATGGAGAACCCATGGGGTTCTTCAACAGTGAAAGAGGGTTGTGCCAGGGTTTCCCTTTATCACCCTTGTTATTTATTCTAATCATGGAAGGTTTAATTTTGGCCTTAAAAAGAAGTAAAGAGGAAGGTTTACTCACTGGCATAAAAGTTTCTAGGCTACATAATATTATCCACCTATTGTTTGTTTATGACATCCTTATTTTATCTAAAGCTTCTATTGTTGAATGGATGGAAATAAAAAGAATATTAGATGTTTTCTGCAAAGTATCTGGCCTCAAGATAAATGAACAGAAAACTACCTTTCTTCATTACGGAGTGAATCAACAAGATCTGGAGTTTTTATAGGTAAACTTTCACTATAAATTTGTTGATCTCTCTTGTGGCTTCAGAGATCTTGGCTACTTATTGAAGATTGATAGATACAAATTAGAGGATTGGATATGGTTGATCGACAAATTTGAAGCCTAGATCAGTGACTAGTGCAACCGACTGCTTTCCATGGGGGGTCGTTGTGTACTTATTAAGGCAGTTTTAGAAAGCCAACCTGTCTATTGGATGACACTTGCAAATATACCTTCATTGACTCTTCAAAAGATCAGACAACTTATATATGATTTTCTATGGTCGGGATGCAATAATAAAAAAAAGTTTTATCTCTGTGTATGGAATCATTTAGCACGACCAAAGAAGTTTGGGGGCTGGGGTTTGCGCAATTTGGGAAGTTTTAGTAGGGTGATGGCGACGAATACACTTTGGAGGGCTCTGGTACATGATGGACTATGGCATCACATCTTTAAAGATAAATATTATCCATATGTAACAGTGGAAATATGGTTGTGCACGGTTATTGTTATTGATGTCCAAGGATCGCAAACCTGGAAGTACATTTTAAAGTCTTTGCACATTATATTATAGTGGATCACATGGAGGCCGGGGTCTGGCCACAAGATTCTGTTGGGATACGATCATATTCTGGGGATGGGAGAAGGGGTGATCCTAACAGGTAATTGTTAGGACCACACAATGTACCTTTTTGCCTATACTTTTTGCCACTATTATACTCTTGATCACCCATATTTAGACTCATACTATCACTTTATCTGATCATCCCAAAGGTATACAACGTTCCATCTCATTACTATACGTTTAATCTGTTTTGCATAATATTTTACATCACTCTCGTACTTGACCATTGATTAGAAATGCATAAGTGTTCAAAACTGCAGATTAGCATTTGAGGCCTATTGCTGAAACACAGAACTGTCCAAGGTCGTTGTTGCTGAAACACAAAACTGATGCTGAAACACGGAGCTGCAATACAGTCCAAGGTCGCAGATGCTGAAACACGGAGCTGCTATATAGTCCAATGTCGCAGATGCTAAAACACAGAGCTATTACACAGTCCAGAGTTGCAGATGCTGAAACACAGAGGAAACCGCCAGGACCGACGATGCTGAAACACAAAGGAAGCTGTTACAGTCAGCGGTCAACAAAGCTCTAACCGTCGCTCCTACACAAGAATGCCGACACTGTCAGAGCGCAATTCACATGGCTGAAACAGCGCACGAATTGAGATGCTGAAACAACATCAGCAACAACGAGAAGAAGTTGTTACACCAGCCGTAACAACAATACCTCATTCAGCTCCTGTAATAGCATTCTGTTGCGTGAGACTAGGACATCCTATGCTGGTTTAGAAAGTAGATCCGACTAAAGATAGGACTCAGATACACATTGTAAATTATTGTATCGAAGGGATTCCCTCTTTAAATAAGAGGAAATCATCATTCGAGGGATCCAAGTT
>JASDQU010413479.1:0-10466 GCA_032191745.1 Picea mariana
GTACTCGCGGGCTGTTTTAGGCTAGCCCGCGGATACCCGCGTGCAGTAAGAAGACAGCAGGCGGATGCCCGCGCCCAGTGAGAAGTTAGGGCGCGGGTTACTTGTTTTGAAGGGTTTTTTGAGGAGTTACTCAGCATGGCTTTGGCTAAGAAGAGGCGTGAGTTGGCCTGATGCCGGGTAAGCAGGGATAGTGCAATTTAGGGTTATAACAATACCCAAAGATAGATTGGTGCAGTAACAATAAATATTAAGCACTTCAACCACTTAGAACATAGCACAAAGTTAGATCTAGAATTCATTTATCTTTAACATAGGTAAATTGCTAAGAATCAACATATTTATCTATCATACATAATAATCAAAGCACTGAGAAGATTCATAACATAAAAAACACAACACAAAGAAAACCAAAGACACAAGATATACTTGGTTCACCCTAGTGTGGGGCTACATCCGCCAACTGCTTCATCTTCTTTATTATTCGTCAAGCTCTTACATTCAACGACTCCTGTGCACTAAGCCACAGAGTTGAGCTTCACCTAGGAAAGGACATATATGCACTGAACACTAGATCCTCCTTCCAAACTACGCCAAGGCATGGAGCCAAGTCTCTATCAATAACACATCCTTACACATAAACATTATCTTGCACAAAGCCAATCAAACTACTTACACTTAGCCACTTCCAACTTCTTATCTACTTCTACCCTAAATTCTTACTTATTTATAGATTTACAATCCCTTACAATAAGGTCTAATAATGGATAAACCCCATGGGTTGACATCCCGTAACCCATTACAAAAACCCTAAAGATCTGCTTATTAGGTCCACATAGCATGCAAAATAAGTGAGATCCATGATCTCAGCTCCACCTGGGCACTCCATCTTCCACTAGCCTATCGAAGTCCAAAAGTGGTCCAAACCTAACCAAGGTTTCCTCAAAACTTGGTTGAGGGCCAACAAGCCCCCAAAAATCACCTGTGACTCATCCTGAGTCACTCAGGTCTAGGCAATGCTACTTCAAAGGACCTGATCTTAACTCGAGCTGCCTCAACTTGCTACTTTGTATGCACCTCCCACTCAACAAGCTCCTGAATCGTCTGCTTTGTAACAGGCCCTTCTAGGTGTTTTTCTACTGATGTGACCACTTGGTCCAATTTCAATCCTTGTCCATTGATATATTTGAACATATGGAAGGCTTCCTCATGCACAGGATCTAGCTTCTATGCGAATTCTATTACCCTGCCCTGGAGGGCAGTGATCTGATGTTGCATTGCACTACTCCTTGGATCTCTTCATTCTTTCAACTACGATGAACAACTTCATCTGTGCATGTACTGATAATGCCTATTGTTGTGCCTCCTGTAACTATTCTTCCAGCTTCCTTAGCTCTAGATCCTCGGTGAGGCATTCATATTTCTGTGTGCTTTTATCACTCAGTTGTTTTCATTCTGAGGAGATGGATTTGATTCTTACAATTGTGATCTTAGTAGTCTACTCCCTCTGGTCACGCACCTCCTATGGGGTGCTCGGTACTCCTTGGGCTTCAAACTCTGTTTTCCTTTCTTGAAGCTACTGGATGGTCTCAATGAGCTTCATCACTTGAGCCTTGACCAACTCTTATTCCTCCTATGCCAAGCCTAGCATAGAATGACATGATTTACTCACTACTTGTTTTTCTGTGGCCCGTTCTGTGAGCAACTCCTCCTTTTCTCTTTGTAGTTGGGCTTTTTCCTCCTAGATCATCACCTGAAATTATTCTCTCTCACTTTCATAGGCAGCTACACTGTACAATGCTACATGTAATTGTTATAAGGATTCATATTTATCTTGTTTCAAGGCTTTTGTAGCCTTCTCTTTCTCTTCCTGGATTCCATGAAGTCAAGCTTCTGTCGCATCTGCAATTCATCTCAATTGAGCTTGTTCGTCCCCCAATTCTGTAATCCGTGACAAGGAAGGCGTAGTAGGTACTGTGTGAACCAAAATTAATAGCTTGTTGTACTTCCTTTAGTTCCTTCTGGGTCCTTCCATATAGGCCTTCCTTCTTCTCTTTGTATCTCTACAAGATGTCCTCAGATTCATCCTCCATAGCTCCACGGACCAAACTGATATTGTCCTCTGTGAGCATTGCTTCTAACTAGGGATTATTAGTGCGTGTATTCTTCCTTACTGGGGGTTTATTTGGAGAAACCTTCCTCTTTAGCATTGTTATTGTTTCAGTAGGGGGCTCTTCTGGCAGTGTATCGTCACCTCCTCCTTGCTCATCACCTCTTCCTTTTCCATCTTCTTCATCTTCTCCTCATCCTAGCGAGCCAGATCCATTTTCTTCAGAGGCGTTGTCCTCCTCATCGGTCTATATATCTTGGAATTATTCCTTCTTCGTCTTCTTATTTGTCCCACTGAACTTTTCGACATGATCAAATCGGATGACCATGGGGCTTCATATGGTGTCAGTGTTGGAGAGTTTTGCATTAGCGATAGGTACAAGGAACTCCTCCAGCCACTCCTTTGTAATCTGCTCCATGTCTTCATCTGTTATATTGTAGTGTGACTGTAACTCTTCCTTGTTCTCATCTCTACGTGCAGTGATATAGATAAAATTTGGATCAGCGTAGAACTTTGATATTGGTCTATACTAGTGTAGGGTGCATAGTGTCATGTGTGGAAATGACTCAATGGCAAGATTTAGTTGCTGATAATATGCATGAAACACAATGATGGACTACCATTGCTTTTTCTTGTCGTTGGTATACCACAAGGTGGAAAACCTAGAGGCCAACGACTTCAACGGTTCGATCTCTGGGTAGGTGGCTCCTTCAGGCATCTTCCAAGAAACTAATGTGATCAAAATGATCAGCCAACTAAAGTGGAATTCATATCCCAAATCATAGGCTTCACGGCAATATTTATCTAGTTAATTGAAGAGATAACTCACCCATTTCATCTACATGCCCTCCACACATTTTCTTGTGAGGTCCACCATGAACCCGGTGACCTGTGTGGGGTAGTTCTTCCTTACGAGATTGCTAGCTATGAGTTGGAAAGCGATGCGCACTGCGCCATCCTGTATAGAGGCTACCTTGTAACCTTGCTTTCCTTTTTTGACTTTGTCGTAATATTTCTTGATGCATTGTGTCAGGGAGCAGTCTGAGGCCTTCCTTGGATAAAATTGTTGAGGGTCAGGTCCCTTCATGCTTAAGCCTGTAATTTGGTGGATCAACGTTGAATCCATAGTAATCCTATGTTTGAGCCACAGGTATCCACCATGATAGAACGACAAGAGGAGTTTAACGCAAGTGTTAACCTCCTGGTGATGGCCAAAATGGGGAATCTTCATCACATTCTACACAATGGACGACACCAGCCCCTTAATGCATGGTTGGGATACAAGGAGGGGTTTCTTCCTAGTTAACTTCATCAAGTAGTGGTGGGGCACTAGCATAGCATAGTTCTTCATTTTGCCTAGATTGAAATCAATGTTCTTTAGTAGTGGTATCTGTCCTAAATGACTCCTGACTACACATATTCCCTTCGGAATGTATGTGGTGAATAGAGTGTACTCATAATCTCGTGGGATGTTTTCATAGTTAACGGTGCCAGCCAAAAGTGGAATGTACTCAAGTAGGATCAACTGGATCTTTTTTGAATTAGCTAGATTGTTGCAATGCTTACTTCACTGCTTAGTCGTGGGCTTAACACGGCTAGGACGATGTCCAGTCAAAGGGGAATCCTACAGTCCCCTAGTCGACGATGCATGAAAACCTTCATATAATAGTCTATTGGCCATTATCTTCTTCAGGACTTCCTTGACAGAATTCTCTAATTCATTAGGTTCGCCTGACATTCTAACTTTTAAACAGATAGGTTGGGGTAAGTGAACAGATAAGGGGGGTAAAAAAATGGAAAAAGATGTCTAGTTTCTAATAACACAAATCGACAAAAAACCAATTCTCTTTTTGGCTTAGTTAATCACAGGTAGCAAAAATTGGTCCCGACACAGTGACCAACAAGTTAAATAAGAGGGGCCTCATAATGGATTCTTCCAATAGCCAGGAATGATTCCATCAATGTGAATCTGTCTGTTATGGCATGGTGTCAACATCCAAAAGAGGTCCATCCACCCATAAATGTGTTTTATAACCATTATGTAGCATCATACTAATGGTTGGGGTGCCTCCAATGGTCATATAGCTTCTCCAGGGCAAAGTCCCATTCTGCGTGGTCCTATTGTTCTAGTGATGATCAAATCCTACAAACTTGCCTCCTGCAAGGTTCCAGTCTGTGAAGTCTTCCATCTGGTCTCTGTAGCTTCTTGTAGCTTTTCCAACTTAGCTTTATTTTTATTGAGCTTCCTTTCCTTCTTTCTTATGATCTGAGAATCTCTAGCTGTTTCTGGAATCCTCTTTCCATTTTTATTCTTATCTTCCTTTAGCGCAGTAGCTTCGCACTATTGAGGTGCCTTCTAAGAGTCTAAAGTTAATATCCCTTTTCTTAATACTTCCTGGGTGGATATAATTATTTCTTGTATAGATAGGTTCTTCAAACCTTTTTGAATTCTTTCAAACTTGACACCTAATTCTCTTTCCTTCTGTCTATCCTGCGTTGTTACTTGGTTTTGTTGCTTCGACTTATCCTCTCATTCTTCTATTAGTCGATCTATTTTTCTAGCTATGAAATCCCTTAGTTCTTACTTTTTATTTTCTGTAGCTTCTTCCTCTTCTTTCCTTCGGATCTAATCCTTCTCAATCCAAATCTTACTTAAAAAAACTGGGAAAGGGGCGTTGTTCTCAACTAACTTAATGACTTCAAATTTCTCTTCAGTCGACGTTCCGTGAATAATGGTGGGTACATTAGTAACTCTTCCACATAAGGTTATCATCTTACCCTTAAACAAGCCTATCCTTCCCAACGAAGGTATCACAATAGGATTTCCCAAAATTTCTCAAGTGTCTTCTGTCATAATATTCACTTGTGTTTCCTCATCTAGGACATATCCTATGTCGAAGTCTTCTATTCTTGTACTTATGCGTTGTTTTGCTTTCAGGATCTCTGGTAAAATTACATCTTTGTGAACATCCATCATTTCTTTCAAATGTAATAACATAGTTTGGACTTTCTTTGATTCTTTCTCTTTATGATTCTCTAACATGTCCTTAGTCTCTTGACTTCATTCATAGTTTTCTTGTCTCATGTTCATTAGTTCAAATTTAGCAATCATCTTTGGACAATCCTCAACCTCATGACCAAAAATCTTACAACAAAGACAAATAGGACCTGTGTTAGGGAATTCCTTAGAAATATGTCTCAATATTTTGCAGTTATAACACAATCGTAATCCTCTTTTTCTCTTAAATGTTCCCCAACCTCTTTTATAATGCACACTAGGATCACAGTTTTGGACCTGCAATATGCAAAAAACAATTCTAGGTTCCTGCATCCATTTATTTGTCCAAAAATTCTTTCTATACATAGGAATAACATATCTTTCTTCATTTCCATTAAATTTACTCAAATCATTTTTTTCTTTTAACTGCACCCTATCCTTCAGACTAGGATAGAATCTATTAAACATACTTAAATTCATGCTTCCGAAACAAAACTTTTCACTTATCTTACTCTTATCAAAGCACAAAGCTTTACCTCTTTTTCGATCTTACCTCTTTTCTTTAGATCAGATTTATTTCTTAGCAAAAAGATTCACAAGTCAAGTAGAGTACTACGCACTTCAACAGAAGATCTACACACAAAGTTTCCCTTTTATTCACTTTATTTACCAATAATCAGAGTTTCAAGTCCCGGCAACGAAACCATTTGTTGGCACAAAGGCAGACCCAGGGTTCAACGTTCTAACATTCATTTATATTTAACATAGGTAAAGAACTAAGCATCATCAGATCTATATATCATACACAATAATCAAAGCACTTAGCATATTCATAACATAAACAATGCAACACAAAGAAAACCAAATACACAACATATACATGGTTCACCCCAGTGTGGGGCTACGTCCACCAACTGCTTCGTCTTCTTTATTATTTGTCAATCTCTTACATGAGGTGACTCCTGTACACTAAGCCACATAGTCAAGCTTCACCTAGGACATGAGATCTACACAGTGAACACCATATCTTCCTTCCAAACTAGGCCAAGGCACAACTCCAACTCTCTATCAAGAACAGAGCCTTACACTTAAACATTATCTTGCACAATGCCAATCGAACTACTTGCAATTAGCCACTTCCCACTTCTTATCTCCTTTTTTTGGACCTTGGTTATGGAACTAAGAGAAGAACAAGGAAGAAAAGGCAAAATGTGAACTTCGCGGAAGACATAGTGACTATTACTGGGTCAAAGTGAGCAAAGAGAAGAAAAGGTGGAGCGAAGTCAGAGAAAGAAAGTTGTTGGGCAAGGATATTGAGGATGACAGATCAGAAGGAAAGAAGGATCATGGACAACTTAGCAAGAGGAAAGAGCGACCATTAGATGCTTTGGAGCACCGTGTGAGAAATAAGGAAAGATAGGCTGGTGAAGCCTTGAAAACGCGGGTCAAGTTGACCTAGAGTTTTAGACACCTAAGGTTTTGGTATCTAGGGTTTTGACACCTAGGTTTTGGCCTAATGATGTCGGTGAGTGATTGTAATGTATAAATAAGTACATATATGAGGGAAGAGGGTTGGTTTGAGTTTGTTGAATCTAGTTGTATTGTTTTGACATTGATTATTTTTGTGTGAGAGAGAAGAGTTGAGTACGAGAGCCTTTTGGTATTGTAAGATCTTCAGCTAGGTGCGAAGATCAACCCTGCAACTGGGTGTGCAGGGAGGGGAGAGATAGATAGAAGAAGAGAGAATATATGTTGGCTAAGAGCATAGATCAAAACTGTATGCTTTCATCTTAATACATCATAAAGAATAGTTCTATGGACGTAGCCCTAGAGAGAGGGCGAACCACGTATATGTTGTGTTATGTGTGATTGATGCTCTGTTCTTGTCATTTGATATATTGTTATTGCATTAATGTGTTAGATCTGATAGATATATCTTGTGCAGTAGATCCTAGGAAGATAAAGAATACTATATTGTTGTGTTTGGATCACTTCAAACCCACTTTACATTTCTTTCTAGTTGTAGACATCTTTGTCCTGTAGCTAGGGCTTGTTGGTGCGCTCTTGGAGATGAGCCCTAGTTCTACCTCTGTGCCAACAAATGGTTCCATTTCCAGGAAAAGAATCTTCCTGAGGGAATGTCAAGGTGGTTGCCATCAAAGACAGAGATTCAAAAGTGGATAGAGGATTAAGAGAAGGAATTTGTTGAAGCCCAGAACAAGAACCCTAATCTTAGTATATAGGATTGGTTGGAGAGATATATCTTTACTGATATACATGATATTTTCTTTGGAGGAATCCATCAGAAGCTATATGAGTGGTTAGCTAGGTTAGCAGATACCTAGTTTGAGATCAGATCTAAACCTCCTATAATTTGGATGTCGGCACTGATAAAAAAGGTTAAGAGAGTTGACAACGTCATGTCAAGAGAATTAGATCACTGGTATAATAGCACCATTGGGGGGTACATCACAGACTTTGCTGTTGAAAGAGTAGAGTCATATAGCCAAGATGAGAGATATTTCTTCAAGGGACCCAGAGGAAAATTTTTACATTTTCCAAAGTTGAGGATCAAGATGCTATTGCATGAGAATAACATATTAAAGATACAGTATATTGGTCGTATTTGAAAAAATATAATGTTCAGGAATTCGGACAGCGACTGCGACACAAAAGCTAGACATACGCATAGTGGAAGATCATTTAGATAAGTTCATCTTCTGAACACATTCAAGTAGAACTATGAGGATGAAGGTTTCTACAGTGGAGAAGAAGCATACCTGACAGACGAAGAGCATTCAAAACCTACTGGGACAAAGGAAGAGAAAGCTGAAGAGCTTCTCTGGGAAGAGCCAGAGACTTCAGGAACTGTGCAAACCATTGAAGTAAGTACTATTATCCCTCATGTTGATTCAGAAACACTAAGCAATTAGAATAGTCAGAATCACCAGAGTCCTCAGAGTACTATTACTATTAGTTCAACATATACTCAGACAGGAAACCTAGGAAACCTAGGAAGACCTATGGCAGATGAGATGAGACTCCCTATCCTTAGGGGAGATGAGTCTGAAGACCCTGATCAACACTGGTTCCTATGTGAATCCATATGGAATATTAAGAATGTCACCAACGAGGCTGTTAAAAGAACCCAATTTAGTACTACCCTAAGGGATAGCACACTGAGCTGGTACATGAAGATTGTCCAAGGACTTTCACAGCCTAAGATGTTGAATGAGATCAATAATACATTGATTGTAGAGTTCAAGAAACCCAATTTGGAGTCACAATGTATTACAAAGTTGAAAGAGATCAAGCAGAATGTAGCCGACCCTATTTGGGAATTCGATCAAAGATTCAAGACCTTAACAGGTCGACTGAATTTTCAGATCCGAGATGAGTAGAACAAAGAGTGGTTCATTGCTGCCCTCTTACCAAACAACAAAGTTCCTCTGATGCAATAGAAGATTGCTTCACAGGCTAAGGTGATGGAGATCGCCATGAAGTTAAAATCAACCCCTATGGGAGAATCCATCTCAGGTATGAGTCAAATCTTGAGTCATCTAACTAGTTTGTCTCTGCAGGTCGAAGATATGAAGAAAGAGAAGGGAAAATATAAAAGAGAAGACATATGGTGTGTCATATGCAGATCAGAAGGCCGTGAAAAGGAGCATTGTCTCTTATTCCATGAATACTTGGACTCTGGAGCTCTAATCCCTTTGAAGAAAGTCACCTTAACCTAGTGCAAGGTATGCCGAAATAGACATCGCACTGGTGAGTGCTATTACATGAAAAAGTACGTTCAGACTCCTGCAAACTTGTATTGCATGTTTTGTAAGTCAAGAGACGTATAAAAAATTCATGGTATACATTATGATCTCATGCATGAAAGGTCAAGAGATGTATACTTTATGATCTCATGAATGAAAGGTCAAGAGACGTATACAAAATTCAAGGTGAAGTACAACAAGAAGGAAACACTATGCAATATAACTACCTTGGGAGAGGAAACTTCAATCCTCGTGATGCATTTAGAGGACGAGGAGGAGGAGGTATGGGTCAAGGCCAAGGACAGACCATCTATTATAACTACACACAGCCAGGACACCTTGCAAGTGACTGTCATAACCCTTTCTCTACTTGTAGCTACTGCAACTCCTTCGAGCATGTTATTGAGAAATGCCCATCATTGCTAGCTAAGCTTCAGGAGAGAAGAGGACCTCAACAAAACCCGCAAGTGCAACTGATATATGTTGAACCACATGGAGAATACCCTAGAGTCACTATTATTACTAGAGGAGGCATTGTTACAGGAGAAGACAAACTTATCCAAGGAAAGACTACAGAAGACTCGGGAATCAGGAAAGCTGCAAAGAAGACCCAAACCTTTGATGTAAAGAAAGAAAGAAAAATATTTGAGGAGCAAAGAAAAGAGTTCAAAGGAGACCACGACTCTTTATCAAATACATGGCCAGAAGTAAGAGAATTTGGAATTCCTCTGGAATTCGATCAGTCTGCTTCACCAAAAGAAGGAAAAGAGGTAAGCAAGATTATGGAATTTTTATATACTTGCATTAAGTTGATTCAGGATGAGAGTGTTGTACAAGAACTGCAAAGTTTAATTATATGGTATGATCTAGGAAAGATAGACCCCTTATTGAATAGGGAAGTACACCAAATTGCTAAAAAGAGAAGGACAAATAAGGAATTAGAATTAAATGCTCAAATAGGAGAATATGATATAGACTATGTGGTCCTTGACTTAGGGTCAGAGGTCAATGTTATGAAGAAGAAAACTTGGGCACTGATGGGAAAACTGAGGTTTATCTACTCCCCTATCAGGCTAAGGATGGCTAATTAGCAAGCTGTCAACCCCTTTAGACGATTGGAACATGTCCCTGTGGACATCGATGGAGTAAGAACATTTGCAGATTTTGAGGTAATTGAGATAGTTGATGATAGATGTCCTTACCCTACGCTGTTAGGAATTGATTGGGATTTTAATAATTCCACTGTGGTTGATTTAAAGAAAAGACATATGAATTTTGAAAGAGATGGCCTTAGGGTCATTGCACCCTTAGATCCAGAAGAAGGTCAGCAATACACAGAGCTCATTAGAGAAAAAGACCACGCATATGAACTAGAAAACATATAAAAAATAACAACCAGATAGCAGGATTACATTAATCATAAGGTCAATGGAAGCCTAAGATGGCGAAGTGATAGCTGTTAGGACCACGCTATGCACCTTTTTTCCTATACCTTTTGTCATTATTATACCCTTCATCACTAGTATTTAGACTCACATTATCACCTCACCTGATCATTCCAAGGTATACAACGTCCTTTCTCATTATTATATGC
>JASDQU010413482.1:0-10388 GCA_032191745.1 Picea mariana
ACGGTAACAACTGATTCACCCCCATATATATATATATATATATTGAACTAATACAGATTTTTTAAGTCTGCTCTCAGGAGATTTTTTCCCATGTTTGTCTTACTCAATGCCTTGGATAGATTTCCCCATGAAGGCACCCTTCCAAGACGACTCCTTTACCTTCTAGAAGACCTTCTAATCTGGTCTTCAAAACCTGGTGTAAATTGCCTGAGGAGCCAAAGGAGGATGTTATAGTTTAAGTCTTGAAATCTTGCATGAGGGAGAATGGTCCTTGTAGACTCCTACATTTCGACATTTTGATACACGTGATACCCAAGGGCGAGTTCTCTTGCACTCGCAAGTCCCAAAATCCTGACTTGCGAAATCCTGAAATGACAGTGTGTGGATGAGTTGGGACCTTTTGGTGGTTAGGTACCTAGGATACCCTCCCTCTTGCTAAATGCATGAATGAGATCCTTTTGGAGGATTTGAGGCCGGTTACGACTGTAAAAATTGAATGAAGGAACGTAGGTGATAATGCCTCGACCCCTTTTTAACCTTCGCAAGTAATGAAGAAATCGGGACCGTCGATCCCAAGACACATGGGAGTGAATGGACCGTCTAGCTGTAGAGTACACGTGACGACTGATAAGTGTTTCGACATTTTGACACCCAGGGAACTAGAGGATAAGAACCCGTGTCCTGACGACTCATGAAATCCTGACATACGAAACCCCGAAATGACGGGGCATGGACAAATTAAGATGATTCGGTATTTCGGCACCCGGGATACCTAAAGGCAAGTCCCTTGTACATGCTAGTCCTGAAATTCTGATGGGTGTAATCCCGAAAGGACAATACGCAGACATGTTATGATATTTTGGCATTTCGAAAATCGGGATACTCAAGGGTGTATTCCCTTGTACTCGCAAGTCCCGAAATCCTGACTTGCGAAGTCCCGAGATGGCCTAGTGCACATAAATATGATACTCCGGTGTTTCGGCTTCTGGAGTGCCAAAGGGAATGAACCCCTTGACATTTTATAACATGAAATCTCGAAAGGAGAAACCCCAAAATGAGCTTAGAAATGAATACCAGTTTCGGAGTTTCAGCTCCCGGGAAACCTAAGTGTGAGACCTCCTGTCTACGCATATCCCGAAATCCTGGCATACGAAACCCCAAAATAATAATAGGATGGATGAGGTAGGGTGCTTCAGTATTTCGGCACCCGGGATACCTAACGGTAAGTTTTCTTGTGCTCGCCAGTCCCGAAAACCTGGTTTGTGAATTCTCGAAATGGGCTGAGCGACATATATATATATATATATATATATATATATATATATATATGTATGTATGTATGTATGTATGTATGTATGTATGTATGTATGTATGTATGTATGTATGTATGTATGTATGATTCAGAGTTTTGGTTCCCAAGAAAACCAGGTGCGAGACCTCCTTTTGTCAAATACCCTGAAATCCCGATGGAGGAAACCCCGAAACAGTGAAGCATGTTTAGAATTGGCGTTTTTGGAGTTTCGGCTCCTAGGAAACCGAGATGTGAAACCTCCTGTCATTGCATCCCCCAAAGTTCCGGTATGCGAAATCCCAAAGGATAGAGTGCCCGGACTTAACCTGGGTCACTGTTAATCATGTTAAGTGGTTAGATCCATTTCAGATTTTAGCCCTTTGAAAGACAAGAGAGAAAGGTTAATACATGCACCGCGATTTACCGAATCGTGAAAGATGATGAACACCTCCCTAATAAGACCTGTGGTCATAGTTGTCGATCATATGAGTGTGGTGAAGGGGTAGCAAGGTTTGTATCAGGTCCCGTAGGGATTCTAGGATTCTGTTCATCGGAGAAAAGATGAAAAAGGATGAAAATTTTTGAATTCCATAGTGGGTGTGTTACAAAGTTGTATCAGAGCATGGTTACAACACTTGGCCTTCTTGGGCTCATGAACAAGTTGTGCAGAAGCTCCGTTCGAAGCACTCCTAACAGGAGTAACCCTCTATCTTAACCCCTTAAATCAAAAGGTCAAAGTTCAAAATGAAAACCCTGATTGTGTGTATGCATGTGAAAGAAATATGAATTATGTACTAGTTATAATAAATATAAATATTAACTAACAACCAACGTTTTTCTTTTGCACACAAATTGGAAGACCAACCGTGGAAAATTACAGACGTAGAGAATGGTGACTCACCATGAAGTGGGGGAGGGCTCCCAGAATAGAGACAAAGAGTCTGATGAAAGGAGGGTGGTAGGGACCCCTCCATATCTAGCCGAGACTGTGAGGAGTCTCATGGTCAAATTACAAAGCTGCAAGACTGACAATGAGAGGATGATGAAAGAACAAGAAAAACAAACATAAATTAACACAGTTTTACTGTAGAGCTTATCCGACCTACAAAGACAAATGTAGCATGAACTTGAGGTATAGAAACATGGTCATATCAGTGGCCACACTGAGAGGAGCACCTCGAAAAAGGTCCATCCCATAGGTAAATGACAAGCGGCAGATGATTCCTCTGGGAAGGAAGCTAGCGGTTCGGAGGGCTGTTCTAGCAATAGAACTAGTTCTTATTCCTGAAGAAAACAGAAGAAGTGAAAGTTTTCCAAGGGTCATAAATTTGAAGAATTTAGGAAGGCCAAACCACCCTCCTTCAACGGTGAAATAAATAAGGGAGAGGAAGCAGAGGCCTGGCTACTTGGACTAAAGAAGTATTTCAGAGTCCATGACTTCTTAGAAAATTTGAAGGCCCGAGTGGCCACCTTCAACTTGAATGGAAAGGCTTCAATTTGGTGGGAAGACCTTAAGAATGTAAAAGGGATTCACGAATAAGACCTGTCTTGGGAACAGTTTGAGAAATAATTCAGGAAGAAGTATCTGTCGGAAAAATATTTCGACGAAAAGACTAAAGCATTCTATGAACTTAAGCTGGGGAAACTCACCATAGAGGAATATGTCAGGAGATTCCTCGAGTTGTTGAGGTATGTACCCTACATAAAAGTAGAAAAGGCAAAGGTGCAACGATTCATCCTTGGACTGCCTAAGGAATATCAGAATGTTGGTCACTATAATTGCTTATCAATTAAACAATCAAGTGTTACATGAATTGTCAACCCAGGGAAGTCTGTTTATTTCAAAGGCAATCACACACTGTATATGCTTAATCTCAAAAACAATCTAGAATTGTAGTAAAAGTACACTAATCACACCTTGCTTTAAACAGACTGAGGTTCTACTTTGAATTATAGTAAAAGTAATCTATCTATTGCTGAGTTTTAAGATTTAAAAGGAAATAATTATCAGAAGAATCCTGGATTACATTAAAAAAATAGCAACCTAGGAAAAATGAACTTTTCAGCACACTGCAAAAAAGATTAACTATTCTATAATAGAGAATAGGACCCTATTCCCCAAAAAAGGAATCTTCAACACCTATTTCTGTCTATCACACTTTCATGAAATCATCAAA
Source organism: Picea mariana (assembly GCA_032191745.1). Classification (NCBI taxonomy): domain Eukaryota; kingdom Viridiplantae; phylum Streptophyta; class Pinopsida; order Pinales; family Pinaceae; genus Picea; species Picea mariana. The sequence continues at coordinate 3,469 of JASDQU010413482.1, forward strand.
CAGAATCACCAATCAGAATGATTAACAATTACTGAAGACTAACTACTTTATAACAGAGAACAAGACCCTATTCCCCAAAGCAGGAATCTTCAGCACCTGTCTCTGATTATCACGCTTTCATAAAATCATTCTGCAAATAGAATTACCAATCAAAATGATTAACAATTACCTAGGAATGAATTGTATGAAAACAATGTAAAAATCAGTGGAAGCAGAGTTTTAGCAAAATAGAGTTTCAACAAAACAGAGTTTTAACAAGGTACGAATAAAAACAACACTAACGCACTACAAAACTAATGGGTGAATCTTGTGAAGAAGGTGGGCCCTTTCCTTCTCAGAAGATTCCCCAAAAATGAAAGAAACTAAAAAGAAATGCTCAAAATGATTTTTTATTCATCTGTCAAGTGTGTCAAGTTACAATATCCAGTGTGAACACGCTCTTTCTCTGTGATTCATTTCTAGCTAAGCCTTTCCATCCCCTCCTAATGCTCATTTCTCCACTATTTAAAGAGGAGAATCCTCTTAATACAATTGATCATAAAATTACATGGGTACATACAAATCCTATTCTTAGTCTGATCTAATCTTCTATGCTGGAATAGGATATTCTGATCTCCCACAGAAAAATGTTGTTACAGTAGTTGGAATGGTGATGGCTTGAGGTACAGCTGTTGCAGCCCGTGTAATAGCTTCTTTATTTATCTTTTCTTTTTACTGTTGTTTGTAGAATATTGTTTCAGCATCGCAAATCACGGGTTGTTTCACCAACGGGATTTGCATCTTGTTTGATTGTTTCAACAACGTGGTCTCAAGCGGAAATGATGGTTGGTGCTGGCTTAAGGTACGGCTGTTGCAGCCAGTGTAACAACTCCTTCTTATTACTGTTGTATGTGAAATGTTGTTTCAACATCGCAAATCATGGACTGTTTCAGCAACATAATTTTTTTACTGTTGACTATTTCAGCAACGTGGTCTTCAAGCAGCAATAGTATGTTAACTGCAGTTCAAACTGTTTCAGCAACTATATATTTAATGGCTAAGTATGAGAGTAATGTAAATTACATGTAAAACAAATTAAACATATAGCAAAAAGAAGAAACGTTATATACCTTTGGAAAAATAGGTTAAGGTGATAATGTAGGCTTAAATATGAGTGGGAAAATGATGTAATGATAGAAAAAAAGTATGAGCAAAAAGGTACATTATAGGGTCCTAACATCCTCCCCAACTAAAAAGGTTGCATGTTCTCAGGCAACTTCAATCTAAATCAGAATCCGGATACCGACTCTGGGCGTGCAAATTACATAAGCAGTAGCTGTGGAAAGTGTTGTCTGTTGGAGCTCTGAATCCTTGAGCACATTGTAGCCTTTGCCAAGCTGTTGTTTCAACCTTCTTGGGAAACTTATGATGAACTTGATACTTCTCTGCTGGCATCCACAGAATGGGAAAATGGAACTGATAACTTATCCAATTTTCAGCACATTGTTGGACACATTTGATGTAATTCAGTACCCGAGAGATTGTTGTCTCAAGATTGGTAGGACTAAAGGGATTGTACTCCTGCCTTTTCTCAAAATATTGTTGCCAAAACATGTTATTTTCTTCTAGAGCAGCAGTCTCTATGGATTTAATAAACTGTTGGCAATCCTAAAGTATTGTTGCCTGTAGTTGCCTTATGTATTGAGTCATCCCTGGTTTCTTCAAAAATTTGTAATATTTTGCAACAAAGGTGGCAATGTTTTGTGGTTTTGGCCGTATCTAGAGGAGACAGTTATCTTCATTATGCTTGGCAGCTAGAAAATCATTCTGCCACGTAATATGGTTGGTAAGGAAGGAGACTAGTGCCCGAATCTAGATATCACCAACAAGAGGGTTGATATTAAGCTGTTTGTTCTCAGGAATAGTTTCATTATGAATATATATGTCACATAATAGATGTTGATCAGTAGTAGAGGCTTCTGCAAAGGTTTTAACAAAATCTTCTGGTTTTAGCACTGCATAGGGTCTTCCTTCTTTGATTGATTTAATCTGAAAAAATGTAAGCCATTCTATAAGGAAAGAGAATAATTTGAGGATGGTTTCCTAGCAGCCAACAATTTTTGTACCAAATCAAACATCAAGAGCAATTTTCCTTTTAACTCTTCATTCTTCTTCTTATGGGCATGATATTCTTGGTGTGTTTGCTCCAAAACTTCCCAGTTTCAATAGATGTGGTTCAGCCAAAGTAGTCTGTGCTCCTGTAGACTTTTGTCCTGTATAATAGCAGACTCCTTTTTCCATTTGTCCATTATTGCCTGCTCATTCCATGGTTGAGTTTGTGTTTCAATATTGCAAGTGGTAGGCTGAGGTAGGGTCTGAGTGGCTTGTTCCACAAGAGTAGGGGTATTGGTCTTGCTAGGAGGGGTAGTTTCATGAATAGGTAGAGTTTGTGTTTTAGCATCGTCAGTGGTAGGCCGCGGTAGAGTCTGAGTGGATTGTTCCACAAAAGTAGGGGTAGATTCATCAATAGGAAGTGTTTGTACAGCTTTACTAATAAAAACAGGGGCTTCAGATGTAGTAGTTGTTGTAGGCCAGGGTTCATTTTTTTGAATTTTGGAAGGTCCTACTGGTTCTTGTGTAACAATAGGGTGTTCTTCTTCTGTAACTACAAAAGTCATGGGTGGCATTAGAATTTGAACCACTTTGTAGCCTGCTTGATAATACTCTCTACATATACTCTCTACACTGATCATCTTTTGTGTTTTTCTCTGCCATGGTCGCTATGCGAGATAAGGTATACAAATTAAGTTCCCTATCATAAGCTTCCTTTGCCATTACCAACTCTTGTTTATAAGCTTCCAGTTCTGATCTTATAAACTCGTTCTCTTGTAAGAGAGAAGCCATTGTTGGTTCTGGTTGTTGATCTGTCATCGGTGTATCAAGATGGGTGACTGGTTTTTGTGTAGTGGTCACAACCTCGGTAGCTGGTTCTTGTGGAGCAGCTACAAAATCAACAGTTGAGTCTTGTGTTTCAGCCACTTGATGTAAGGCAAATAGTGTTGCCACACCCTGGGCATGTGATTCTTGAATTTCAGGAATAAAGTCAGTAGCTGGTTCTTGTGTTTCAGCTGTAGTTGGTTCTTGTGTAACATCTATAGCTGGTCCTTGTGTTTCATCTACTGAATGAGTAGCTTGTTCTTGTGTAACAACTATTGTTGCAGCATCCTGGGCATCTAATTCTTGTATTTCAGAGATGAAGTCAGCAGCTGGTTCTTGTGTTTCAACTTTAGTTGGTTCTTGTGTAACATATATAGTTGGTTCTTGTGTTTCAGCTACTGAATGAGTAGCTGGTTCTTGTGTTTCAGCTACTGAATGAGTAGCTGGTTCTTGTGTTTCAGCTACTTGATGTAAAGAAAATGATGTCACACCATCTTAGGCTTCTGGTTCTTGTGTTTCAGTGCTCGTGGGTTGAATAGGTAAAAATTCTGGGGTTTGGAAGGGTAGAGGTGTATGAGTTTTTAACAAAATGGGTCAGGGGTTTAGGGCAGTGGCAGTAGTGGCTTCTCTTGTTGAAGCCCTTGTTTGTTTTTTTGGTAAAAAGGAAGGAAAAGTATGAATTTTCTTCTTTCTTTTGCATGTGGGTTTTTCCTCAGTGATGGGGCAGGGAGGGTTATCAGGTTTATCTGCTTCAGAATCATCGCTAAGGATATGAACAGTAGGAGTAGATGATTTTGGTAAGTTGTGGGGTGGACTTGGTATGGTAGGAGGGTTAATTGAATCAAGTGGATATGTAGGGGGGATTAATAGGTATTTCCAGAGGGTCAGGAAGGTTTTGTGATTGTTCTTCATGAGGGATTTCAGGATATTCAACAGCTTCCTAAGGGTTTATGGGTGGATTTTTTAGGGGAAGATTTTGTTGGGAAAAACCATTTTGGATGAGTAGTTGAAAGAGACGGTGATGGGTGAGGGAAAGGGCAGGATTTTTAGCCTGTTTACAATCATGCGACATGTTTCTAAGACATCCGAGAAGATAGTAATGAATATTGACCAGTCTAGCATGTCGTAAATGAGATAACAAGACAAAATCGTACTAGTAAACTACTTGGTATCGGCCTTCATAGGTGAGATAGTGCTTGACAAACTCTGTAACTTTCGGCCAAGGAGGCGGCAATGAGCTAAGTCGAACACCCCAACCTTTAAATTCAACTTGTTCTCTTGGTAAGAGAAAATCCTGCTGAGCATTAATGATAATGTGTTTGCAGCTGAACCAACGAATTCCAGTGACGGGAAGACTTGAAACCTGTGCTATATCATCCTCTGTGACTGGGATCCTAACCCCTTGAACAATAGAATGGTCTTGTTGAAGATTCTGAGCAAATTGAAGAACCTCTTGTTGATCAAATCCCCGGAGCCTCTGAAAATAACCCAGCCAGCTTGCCTGCTAAAAGATTTGGTAGACTTCTAGATACAATTCCAGCAGGGTTGTCATGGTGGGTTCATATTGTATAACAGGGCCTCCCATAGCTAACAACTCAGAATAATGCATATCCAGAGAGTCAAGTAACTGCTTCTGAACAGAGTAAATTTTGCGGATGAAGGCATGCAAATGGTGGTGAGAAAAAACAAAATGATGGCTAAAAAGGAATGACGGTAGTCGGTTTGTGTGAAATGATGGCATAAGATTTCGATATTCCCACCCCCCCAAACTATGGTTAAAATAGTGACTTTAAGTGAATGATAATAATGAATCAGGATCTTCTCATTAGCCATAGTTCAATTGTATTTACATATAAAGTTTTCATACCTCATCTTTACCTTTGATTCATACTTCGAAAAATATAGTGCCTGTCCATAATAGATCTGCAGTAACCATGGGAGAGACTTTGGATTTATTAGAGAAATTGTATCAAGGGTTTGTTGAAAGGACAAAATGTAGTATGAAAATAGGAGAAGTGAGAGAAAAAAAGCTGAAGCAGATGTTTTTATTGACAGGGAATGCTGAGAAAGTGGTGTTTCAGCAACAGGAAAAGAATAAAAAAATGTTTGTTGAAGAGTGATGTTTTAACAATGGAAAATACTGCTGAAGAAATGGTGTTTCAGCAGTGGGGAAAAATGGGGAAAAATGTTGCTGATTAGTGGTGTTTCAATGATGGAAAAATGAGGAAAAAGTTGTTGAACAATGGTGTTTCAACAATGGAAAAAAAAATGAAATGCTGCTGAACAATGGTGTTTCAGCAATGGGGGGAAAATGAGGAAAATGTTGTTGATCAGTGGTGTTTCAACAATGGAAAAAGGTGAAATATTGTTGAACAGTGGTGTTTCAGCAATGAGAAAAATGAGGAAAGTATTGTTGATCAGTGGTGTTTCAACAATGGGGAAAATGAGGAAAAGGGAATGGAAAAGAACGAAAATAAAGAAGGATGAATGATGGGGATGTTGAATGGGGGTGAGGATGAATGGATTGAAGAAATAGGGAGAAATGCTTCACATAATGAAGTTTGGATCTACTTGTGGTAAGATTGACCTTTCTTGGTAGGCCTGAGAATCTGCAAAAGAATCAATTGTAACATGCCATTTCTTGACATGGATTATTAGTAAGAGAAATTTAATCTAATACTAAAGAAATTAAATTCAGAAAAATCAATTGCAATGAGGGGCAGGAGGCTCCTTTGAAAAGAGATAATGTGCATCTGCCACACATGTGGCCTTAAAATCTTCTTTGGAAATGGGGCACTGGTACAGATGGAGCCGATGACCATTCACTAATAATGGTGTTTTAGAGTCATCAATTGTGAGGAGCCTTACTGTTCCATTGGGGAAAACAGTGTCCACTTCGTAAGGTCCTAGCCATCTTGTACGTAGTTTCCCTTGAAATTCCTTAAACCGAGAATCATATAGTAAAGCCCAATTACCTTTTTGTAATTGCTTATGCTTGATGGTTTTATCATGCCATTTTGTTCTTTGTTGTTGAATCATGGTTGTCTGATGAATGGAATCTAGTCTTTTTTTGTCCAATTCATTAAGCTGCTGCAACCTGACTATTTGTGCATCAGTCAAATCAAGGTTAACAACTAAAGAAGTCCTTAAGGTTTTGATTTCAAATTCCACAGAAAAGACAACATTTTTTCCATAAACTAATTCATAGGGGGAGAATCATGTAGTATTTCTCCAGGTAGTTTTGTAAGCCCATAATGCTTCAGGGAGCCTGTGAGACCAATCCTTTCTATTTTCCTTCACTGTTTTTGTGAGAATGGCTTCTATTACTTTGTTTGTGATTTCCACCTGTCCATTGGCTTGGGGGTGGTATGGTGTAGTCATTCTATGATGAATATGATATTTTTGAAGGGTGGCTTTAAAACCATAAGAAGTGAAAGGAGGTCCTCCATCTGTGACTAATTCTCTAGGCACTTTAAATCTGATAAAGATATCTTCAAATAAAAAATCTAGAACTGCTTCTTCAGTAGCTCTATGGAGTGCTTTAGCCTCCACCCATTTGGTCATATAATCTGTGTAGACCACTATATAAACTTTTTGATTAGATGGAGGGTTAATGGGTCCTACAAAGTCTAAGGCCCATCTTTCAAATGGTTCAAGTACTACCTGGGGATTTAATGGAATTTCATCTCTATGATTAGGTTGACCCATTCTTTGACACCTATCATAGGCCCAAACATATTTCTTTGCATCTTTAAAAAGTGAGGGCCAATAATAACCCATCCTGAGGATTTTATGTGCTATTCTCTTATCGGCAAAATTCCCTCCACAAGGGCCATCATGAAAAGCTTTTAGTAAATCATAAACCTCATCTTCTCTAATGCATCTTCGGATTTCTTGATCAAGTCTTGTGTGGAAAAGGCACCCACTTATCCAGCTATACCAAGCACTTTGTTGAATGATTCTTCTTTTCTCTCGGTGGGATAGGTGTGTTAAGAACCAAACAT
>JASDQU010413486.1:0-10360 GCA_032191745.1 Picea mariana
GAAACCCCGATCCCCGAAACTCCGATGAAGCCTTCAAGCTGCCATGCGTCCACACGAATAGACGGTCCAGATCTCATTCATTCAATGGCTGAGATTGAATCGGGATTTCGCATATCGCGAAATCGGGATTTTCGTTGCATTGTTTTCTTTGCATGTTGAAACCCCGATCCCTGAAACTCCGATGGCTTATCGTCCTCGCTTCTTTTGTAGATCTGACGGCTGTCGGGTATTTGCTTCTAATCTGACGGCGCAGATCACTTCTTCTCCACGCCAACAACTGCACTTAACATCTGCGCAGTTTCTCCCGATCCAGCAACTGTCTGGATTTCCGAGTGAGATCCGACGGCTCTCGGTCTCTTTCCTGTGCTCCTTGCCCGTAAAAGAGCGCTATGCCACCTGAGCTTATTCTCCTCGAATCCTTAAAGGGTTTTATCCTTCTTATCCTACCAGCTCCGCTGTTGCCATCAATGACAACAACCATCAATACACATTCGTTGCTTGTTCAATATTTGCCAACAGTGAGACAAATTGAATTGGAAAGAGTATGGGCCATAGTTTCCTGTGTACAAATTTCAGAATCTTATATTTTATATTGAGCGTGGGGCATGCTGTACAAGTTTTCTCTCCTGAATAAACCAAAATTGAATAAGGTCTACCATTTTCTCTATAACTCCTTTTCTGGGAGGATTCAAGGAGTGAAACTTGGAGGAGTTTCATAGAATACATTGAGTAATATTATCTATAGGTCAATATATTCCAAGAAGTGAAAAATTGCAGAAGTTGAAGAAGTCTCAGGAATCATTATCAGGTTCTATGTGTTGGTTGGTTGATGGTGACAATTTAATGTAAAGTTTTATTATCTCTCATATATTCTTGGGTGGAAGGAAGGGGCAAGGATGGAGAGGTCAACCCTCTCTTTATATTGGAGGATTGTATCTTCCTTTTGTAGGTTTATCCCTCCCTTTGTATTTGGAAGCTATAGCTACCTTTGGAAGTCATTACTTCCCTTGAACAATAACTATTGTTTATTTCTCATATATTGTGCATGGTGTATTGTGGTGTATTGGTGTAACTCTTCTACTATTTTTCATTGCTCATTGGATATAATTGAATATATAATCTGGTTGAAGTATAAGTTGATTTTTTTTCCAAATTGTACTTGATACTGATTCACCCTCCTCTCAGTATCAATACCTTCTATATAAGGAAATGATAATTGTATCATGTAAGCTTGCCAATTTGTAATTTTTGGTATTTTTTTGACTACGTCATCGACAATATATTGGCGAATGCATCTAATTGCAAATGCATCATTTTGCATTATCGCATTACAAAAAGTTTGAGAAATTATTCACCACAGACAAGATACATTGTATTCGTTATTTTGTAAATGACACAATGTCTCAAAAGATCTCACCATATGTACTTCATTTACCTTGTCTTCTTGAAGACCAGGGGATCTATGAAATTTGTTTTTGCATAAGAGTGGCTCAAAATGCCTAGCAAGTGGATTTTCATCATGAAACAATATGTCATATGTCTTTGTAGACATGTTTGAATTGAAATGCAAGTAACTTTTCATTCGAGTTTTCGACCAAACTCTTATTGGAATCCTTAGCTAATTTGATGCCCAATGTATACAAAAAATGTCACCCCATAGCCCTATATTGTCTATTGCTATGTTGATCGATGCTGATTTAGAAATCCTTTTCAAATATTCCTCCAGGTCACTAATATTATGCTTCTATCAATGAAGCCCTATTTAGCTCAAGTTGATAAGATGCAATTGCCTCTTTATCTTGTTTTTGAAAATATGCTATGAAGTTTTCTATTGTACCTTCTCTAATTTATGTTGAAGTGTATCTAAAATGAAGTAGCACATCCAATTTATTAAAAAAACAATCTCCTTCAACATATGAAAAGTTTTCTAAGCGGAACAAGCCATAGTTTTCTACCACACTATTAATTTCAACCATTGTTTGTTGAATTTTTCACCCATTTTACATCGTTCTATTTGAGTAATAATATACTCGACACAACATTCCACAACTACTATTTTTTTTGTTTGAAACTAAACAAAATTTAATTGCAATATCCCAATAACAACTTTAGAAGGCTATTTATTAATATGATCAAGGCCCAAAAAAGGAGGAAGGGAAAAAAGACTGATCGAAGATGTTCTACATTAAACCACATGAACACAATTACAATTTAAAACATGGTTGAAAATATATGTACCCGTATGTATTAGCTGCTACATGTTTTTCTATTTTCTTTTGCAATCAGTGTTTTCGTTTCGAAGATCACCGACACCTTTACGCTAGATGTTGAAACTTTCTACAAGGCCTTGAAAACACATGTCAATGTTTCCATGGTATTCACATAAATTATCCATCAAGAAAACTAAAGGCATATAAGTAAGTGACACACACACACTAGTCACAATATAGAAGTAAACATATTTTATAAAAAAAATAATCGAAAACCCAACACATCGTTGTTCTTATAACTATACAAAATATGAATAAACATGGGAAACTTTCTAATATAGTATTTTGGAAATTTTCCATGCATACTATAGTTGTTACTACAATTGTGAGAAACACACACTATCAAGCATCTGGACAACATTGTTGATAGATTTTTTTTTTTTTCATTCAATCAACGTAGGGAGACATTAATATTGCAAATGCTTGGAACATTGGAAAATCAAATTGAAGATTATTTTTCTTTGAAATTCAGAACCAACAAAATCAAACAACATTGTATATTCAACTACCTTCCAAATTCCATTTGTTTGAACTTTCTTTGATATTTATTTCTGCATCTACTAGAAAAATTATATTTATTCTAAGTAGTCTATAGTTTCATATAACTTTTGTTTGCAACTAGTAAGTTGTCTCATCAAATCTCTTGTTTTGAATGACTCTAATTTTCCAATTGACACCATAACATTTGTATAGATCATGATGAATATTTACTAAGGAGATCCAATCATAACTTTATGATTTTTTTTTTTAATGTAATATAGTTCATTCTCATTTGACAAATTGCTCCATCCAAGCACACAACAATATCCCAATCCAAAGTCCCTTTAGTTAAGCCCATGTTAATTATAAAAAATATTGCACAATGAAGAACCCATAGTTTAAAAAAGTTCTTACAAATTTTAAAAATTCCAAAATGCTTTATGTCGATTGGATAGAGTAGGCGATGCAACTATTTTTAACTGGTTTTGACGGCTATTCTGAAACTTAAAAAACAAAAAAAAAAATTAAAAATATGAAAAAACGCCACTTGGCATGGGTTCTTTTTTCGAGGCGTCTCTTCGTTTTTGAAATGCATGGTGGATTTGTTGCGACTCATGCGAAGCATCCTCTAGTGTACCAATGGAAAACCGTGTGGCCATGTATTTGTTCATAAATGAGATGTTGTGCTTTTCCACTAGTCGCTATTACGGAGAGTGGTGTCACGGTTTACGGGCAGGGACTGCCAGGGTTGTGAAGGTTCATTAAAAAAATTAAAAATTTGCCAATGTGTGACAAATTCATGTCCAATATGTTATTCAATGCTTTGGGTACTGTTGTGTGTTTGGTGGTAAAGCATACCAATAAGGAAAAAACATTAAACATTTTCTTTTTCCAAAAAAATTAAGATTAATAAATAGAGATGTACAAAACATTGCAAAACATAATAAAATTAAAAAAAATTAAATTAAATTCTAACATGTTTGACTAGCAATCGAAATAAGAATTTAAAACGAAGTATTAATTCAAACTTGTATGACCAACAATGAGAAACGATTCGAATGCCCAAATTTTATCCCAATTGTGCTATATTTTTCATGTCTTTTTCTATAAAGCCAAAAAAATCATCAGTCAAGTCTGGAAGGTCGATATATTTAATTTATGCTAAATATTTTCCAATGAAAACCCATGCACAAAATTATATAGAGAATTTCCGCTTTTTCCATCCAATTCTTGTCGAAAATAAAATAAAATGAGCAGGACCTCAAAATGTACATATGAACAGGACCTCAATTCTAAAGTTTCTTTAACAACCGAAGAACCACCATACAATCCAAACACTCTAGACCAAAAAAAACATAATTCTAAAGTTTCTTTAACAACCGAAGAACCACCATACAATCCAAACACTCTAGACCAAAAAAAACATAACACATATTTTCTTCACAACCATAATTTTTTTTTTAATGGTCAAGAATGACGAGAGAACACCCTCTGCATACATTATTTCCCAACATGAGGTTTAAACGAGCACCCATTTGGACATATGAATCATACTACATCATCTGAACCTTAAGAATCAAAATAGGTCACTTACAAAACAACAACACCAAAACCCAAGTAAAACCAAATGCTATTAAGAATGATGAGAGAACTCCCTATGCATTCATTGCTTTTTCCATCCTACAAAAGCAAAAGAAAAATTTCCTTTTCCATGCGTACGTCAAAGAATACCAAGACAATATCCCCGAACCAATGCCCAACAATCGTCACACAATACCCCCACGTAGATAGAGAACACTGCAACCACACCACCAAACATAGAGCAACATCCACAACATCAACAAGTCGATCATCGAAACATGGGTAAATTAAATTGACTAAAATTATTAAAAGAATCCTATCTTTTTCAAAAAATAATTCAAACTAAAATATGGGAGATTAATTATGAATTCCCTTTAAACAGTTAAGAATCACTAGAAAATCCAAACACTTTAGACCAACAAAAACAAAACACAAATTCCTAATGACCATGATTTTTTAAAAAAAATATTAAGAATGAGGACACAACAACCTCTGCATACATTATCGTTCAATATGAGTAAAAAAAAGATTTAAATGAGCACCCAGGTAAGAAAACCCATGTAATAACCGTAAAAAACATGGAACATATTCTTAACAACCATAAATAAAAAAAAATATTTTCAATGAGCAGACCACAACCTTTGCATACATTATCATTCAACATAAGAAAAATTTATCTTTAAACGAGCATTCTCTGAATGCCTACCTCAAATAATCCCAACAAAGTATCCCCAGAATGACTCCCAACACTGATTACCGAGCACCCCCAGACCAACCAACACAGCTTACCGAGCACCCCTAGACCAACCAACACTACTTCCCTCTCAACCACGACAATCTCTCAATTTTTTGCACCCTCATAAGAAAACCCAAGCAATAGTAAGCACACTAGGAAAGGTATACATGGATTTTGATCGTTACATCAAATAAGATGAACACAGTATGCTCGGACCAACCCAAAACACTGGTTACAAAACAACCCCACATGGACGTAGAACACTTCCTCTTCAGTCAACTATACCACCAAATACATAGTGCTACACATAGCATCAACAAGCCGACCATCAAAACAACATAACAAAAACCACAACATATTGTTTTAATGAACCTCCTAGTAAAACATACCACCAAACTTAGAATAGTACCCACAACATTGAAGAACATACTGGAGATGACTCCATTGCATGCCAAGAAATTTTTAACCATTTTAATGAACCTTCACAACCTTGACAGTCCCTACCCGTAAACCGTGACACCACTCTCCCCAACAACGACTAGTGGAAAAACACTACCACATCTCATTTATGAATAGATATGAGGCCACATGGTTTTCAAAGGATCATGATTCATCCCACTTGATATTAATTGAGCCATCAGAGCACTCGTACACCACAGGATGATTCGCATGAGCCACAATGCATCCACCAGACATTTCAAAAACCATGAGCCACCTCGAAAAAAAACCCATGCCAGGTGGCATTTTTTTATTTTATTTTTAAATTTTTTTGTTTCCATAATAGCCACCAACACCCCTTAAAAATGGTCACATTGTCTCTTCTATCCAATCAATAAAAAACATTTTTGAAATTTTAAAATTTGCAAAAATATTTTTTTTTTCAAAAAAATTAGATTAATAAACCAAAAATCGCAAAACATTGTAAAACATAATAGATATATATATATTTTTTTAAATTCAAACCTATTTTAATCTACAACTGATAACAATATAACCTTCCTTTCAATAAGTATAATAAGATAAGTAATTTAGTTAAAAACAAAATTTTAAGAGAACAAGGTGGAGTAACCTTATATTAAAGTACCATATAACCTGCCTTTCAACAAGTATAATAACAACCTGCCTTTCAACAAGTATAAAGTATAATAAGATAAGTAATTTAGTTAAAAACAAAATTTTAAGAGAACAAGGTGGAGTAACCTTATATTAAAGTACCATATAACCTGCCTTTCAACAAGTATAATAACAACCTGCCTTTCAACAAGTATAATAAGGTAAGTACTTTGGTTAAAAGAAAAAATTTAAGAGAACAATGTGGAGTAACCTTATATGAAAGTTATGGTATGGATGGAGGAAAATATCACGAGAAGAAGATGTATGGGCAAGAAGCAAGGTTTCACAAGGATAGATGGATGGTTATGAAATGTCTACACACATCAATTTACAAGAAGGGAAGTGAGAGGCATGGGTGGTTACAAATTCTTTCTCTCCATTCGTAAAGAGAAAACATATAATTGATAAGTGACATTATGCTTGAGAATTTGATGAGATGACAATTATGCCATGTGATTGTTACCTAGAGAAGAAAAACAAATACTTTTAATATGGTTTTGCATGAAACCCAACGCTATGAACACACATACATGTTTAAAAGTGAGTTGAATGACAACATATTGGTAAATGGCAAGGTCAAATACGTGTACACTCAGATTGTGAAAAATCAACTTTAGTATAGAAGCCAAAATTCAAGCTCTTAGGTTGTTTATAATTAATGGGAATAAAATTTGAAAGAAAATTGACTATGCCAATATTTGTAAATATTTGTATAACAACAAATTGTAAATTTAAATTTGATGATATTTTGAAGACTAACAACAATCAAGGAAACAAAATAATTCAATGTCTATGAACAATCTTTATATTATTCTATTAATATATGCTAATAAGACCGTCTAGAGTAGAAAAAATTACAATAGTGCACACCATGTAGGAAAAATGCCTATGGAACGCCGACCCACCTACTCATGAGGGGTGAGGAATGTAGACGATGTTATTTTCCCCTATACCTTAACTCTCATGCAGATCTTAGAGTTGAATATTCTTAGAAGAAATTGAAGAAAATAATTTATGATTCTCACTAAACATACACAATGTGATATTTCTAAACATTTTTCTTTGTCTTGTGACCTTAGAAGATGAAGAGAGGGTGGATTTCAAAGTTGAAAATTTGTATTGAAAATTAGTATCATAAAATGTCAAGGGCCAAATCTACCCTTTCAAGGGCCAAATCTACCCTTTTCACAAATCCATTGTTCATAGAATTAAGGTACAAATAAGGAAGGTGGAGATGGAGGTGGGGTATAGGTGGGGTACTTGTTCTAATTTCCATAGTTTGGATCAAGGAACCTTGCATTATGAGAAAGATCTTCCTTATTAATAAATTGTTGACTTTTTCATCTCATTCTTGAGCTTCAATTGGTGGGAACTCTTGGCATAAAGCTAGCTAAGTTGTCCATGAATGCTAGGAGTGATACAAAAGTCGATTTTCACCATAGGTTCATAAGTATTCTGATTTGATAAGTTCCATACTATTCCTCTAGCCACATTTGTGAACTAGATTGACTTATAAAGCTCAATTAAGTCATTGATAGATGAAAGCCAATTGTGATTGATCCTAAGCCCCCCAAAAATGGATGGGATGAAATCCCCAAAGATAAATACCTTCCTCTCAATGTATGGATGATCCTATTAGCTGCTTGATACAACTCTATGTTTTGTCCAAATAGTTTGTTAATTTCATATTTAGTTTTTAGATTTAGCTTATAATTCTTTATGATCAATTTCTTTTTGACTTTGAATGGCACTATATTTTATATAGTGATAAGACTACTAAATATTGGTATTATGATTACGGTGGTTGTCTTGCATGTAGCCTATTTTAAATATTAATAAAATGAGATTTTAAATAAATAATGCAAACCATTATAATAAGAAATGAAAATGATTCATATCTACAAATTTGTATAAATTTCAAAGAAATAATATCATATACAACACAAAGACAATTTTTCTATATTTTGAAACTCTAATCCCAAAGTACTTGATCTCTTACTTACCTAATGTGTTTTAGCATTGAAATGATGTAGTTAAATAATTATTTTGATAATGGAATTTAATGTTTGCGATAGATGTAATAATGACTCCATGTATCACTAAGTACCTTGGAATATGAGTACCTTAGTTTGTGATTTGGTCAATGAATTCCTTAGACGGTTTAAAATAAAGTACATATTACAACCATTTAACAATTGGCTTAAGCTAATGAAAGAAAGCAATTATCCATGGATGAAATATAGTCTATTAGTTTATTAGTCTCAAATAGTTGAGATAAAATATAGTTTATAGTGTGTTTGAATTGATGTTTTTTACTTGATATTTGTATGTTGTAGACATGGATGTTGAACTTTGTAGATGTCACATGGTATAATGATACTATATATATACATATAATGCTACATTCACTGTTATATGAAATATAATTTATTGGTTTATATGAAATATAGTGATATGGTATATGGTTGATGTATGAGATGGTACAGATTTGATATGGTACATGGTTAATGATTGATGTACATAGTTGATGATTGATGTACATGGTTTGGTGATGGTTTTGGTATCCATGTGAGTGGATATAGTTACATTTGGTTGATGATGGGTATATTTGCGATAGTGACAGTGACAGGTTGGTTGATGTGATAGTGACAATGGTAGGTTGGTTGATGTGATAGTGACAACTTGGTTGATGTGATAGTGGCAGTGATAGATTGGTTGATGTATCAGTGACATTGGAAGTTACAAGTTGATTAGTGTTAGTGACAGTGAGTCTACATTTATATTTCAGGGAGGCTATATGGGGAAAGGAAAGGGACTTGTAGCCTCCTTTTGGTTGGTGCTAGAGAAATCAGAGAGTTGGTGCTTCCTTCAGGTTGGTGCCTGTAAATCAGGGGATTGTAGCCTCCTTCCGGTTGGTGTCAGAGAACTCAGAGTGTTGGTGCTTCCTTCGGGTTGGTGAATGTAAATCAAGGGGTTGGTGCCTCCTTCCAGTTAGTGTTAGAGAATTTGGAATTTGGTGCTTCCTATGAATGTATTCTTGATATATATAATAAATTATTTCATGATTTTCTCCCATTTGGGTTTCCACCTAAATTTTGGTGTACTGTGCATGTGGTTATTTGATGTGATACTGCTTATGGTTATATGATCATGATATATTGAATGAAATMATAAAYTRTATACTAMTAATAAAGTTGAATTTTATATATTGTGATTGAAAGTGGTAAAAAGTGCTCATATTGATTCACTCCCCCCCCCCCCTTCTCATTATTCCAACAGTTTCTACCAAGGAACAAATTGCATATATGTTTAGCAAGATTCTTCCTAAAGATTGATTTGAATACCTCAGACATAGACTAGGGATTCATAAATTTCCTCAGTAAATGCACCCTTTGTCCTTGATGTCAAAGGGGGAGAGAAAGAAGAAAACTAGAGGAGTATACAACAAGGGGGAGCAAAAGAAGGAAAACCAAAAGAGAATATTCTCATTGGGAGTATAAAGCAGGAAAGAAATAAGAGGTTTTGGAAGCACACTGACAAGGGGAGAAGCTCAACATTAAATTTTCCATCAATGACAAAGGGGGATATTGTTCAGTATATTTTCACTGATGTCAAGAATGTTGCAGTGATGGAAATCATACTCAGAACTAGGTTGGCCTGATAAATTAAGAACCAATCTATATCAAATCTAGCAGATAATGTAAATACGGAAATAAATTGTTACCTTGATCTATAGGTGGAAGAAATCACAGTCGTTGATTGTAGTCTATCGGAGCTCATACAGTTGGAAGTCAGAGGAAGACTATGATGAGTAACAATGAACATATTCTATCAAATTTTATACAGTCAGAGTCAGAACTGGAGGAGGACTCCGATGAGTGATAGTTCAATCTACGATTAATCGTTACCATCATATATCCTTTGCGAAAAATGGTTTAGATTTATCAGTGAAGTGTTGGACAAAGCGTTGGATCTGCATCATCTACACCATTGAACCTCTTCTCCAATGGATGGTTGGATCTTGTCGTCGAAGTGGTTGAAGTCCTGGAAATCCAACAAAAGAAGAGTTGTTGGATCCATGGGAGCTATAGAAGGAGATATTTGGACCATTAATATGAGTGCCAACCATCAGAGTGGAATGTATTGGAGGTTCTTTGACAATGAAGAACTCTGAAAGATG
>JASDQU010413488.1:0-10449 GCA_032191745.1 Picea mariana
TACTTAACTGATCTGAATTAGGCAATGGATTGAAGTGACTATATCCGTTTCTCCCTTACCATCAGAAGATTGCACTGTCCTTGCGGGGGATTCGATTGGAAATAAAAAGCTGTTGCTCAAGCCCTTTATTTTCGCAATTGCATGATGTCCCGACTCCCCGCCTTATATTATTGCTCCCGTTGTACGAAAACCTCGCCTCATATTCGATGTTTGGAATTCACATAAAAATCGTTTTTCGAATCTCACGAATGCTTTACTCTTGTCGGCCTTATTGATGCGTCGATGTTTCCATCGTTTCAGAAAAGTTAAAGAGACTGAGCGTGGAAAATGCAGACGCATTCCCAAAGTATATCGAATCGACTACAATAGTACTGACTCAAGATTCTAAATTACACACAAGGAGAACCGAAGAGCACTAACCTTGTACTCCTTGCCCTTTTTATTAGGATCCTTGACGTGCACATGATAGTAGGCGGTGAACGGCCTCCACCATTCTTCTGCCCACGGCCTTGCAGTTTCAGCACTACCAGTAGTTGGGATTCCTTGTCCATTCTCGTCTTAAACTTTACGCTTTGTTTACTCATTTCCTGTTATCGCAACAAAAACAAACCATTAGGTGTGGAGTTCAATAATAAGTTTTCAGCTCAGTCATGCAACATAGTTGATTACCATTACATTATGTGTGAAGTTTAAGAAATATTTTCACTTCAACGATGCAACACAACGAACTTATGTAGACTCTTGTCACAAAAGGATCCATGTGCAGTAGAGCTAAGGTTAAGGTTGGGAGACCTTGGGTAAATTTATCTATTTTCTTTTTATTTATATGTGTAAGGTCTTCTGTTAGATGGGCACAGAGACCTTTATCCAAGTCCTCAAGGAGACAAGAACTTGGGGTTGCTTTGGCATTCAAGTTGGGTATGTGGATACCTTGGGCATGTGAACATGCCAAGGGGCTTGCCCAAGTGTGAAGTGACCAAAAGATTGGGGTGTGCCAACATGAGGGGGCGCACCAAGGTTGGGTGTGTCGGTCCCAAGGGGCATGGTGGTTGATAAGCGCATGACTTTGTTTGCGACCGGGTCCGCGAAGGGGTGCGACAATTTGTTTGGGAAATCGGGTCTGCGAAAGGGTACAACAATTCTTTTGGACACTTGGGTTCACAAAGGGGCGTGACACCCCCAAAGGACGGGACGGTTCACGATTGTGACCTTTGGAGTTCCTATAAGAGAATAAGGGCACACAACTAAAAGAGACAAGGATAGCAAGAGAGCTCTGGGATTCTAAGGTAGAGGAAGAGGAGGAGCTCCCTCAAGGAGCCAAGTCGCTCCACTTGGGAGGACTTGTGTTGCCTTGAGGTGGATTCATTGGACAGAGTTGGACAAACTTCGCTTGGGATGATTTTGGTGAAATCTGGAAACGCAAGTCTATTGGAGGCATGTGTGAGGCAAAATCAAAATCTGTCAAGTCTGCAGAAACAAAGAGACTGAATCTGCGGAAACGAAGAGACAACAAGTCTTTGGTTGGGGCACATCTAAGGTGCACCGCAGGCGGCGACAAAGATGATTGCAACATAGAGTCTTGGTGACAATCTGTGTATGAGTGTCTTGATAAGGTGAGGCAAGTCATTTGACTCCACCTTGTTGTAAATCAAGCCAGTAGTGCTCATGTTGTAACTGTTTTGCAATAAAAAAGACATAGTTGGGTGTTAAGCATGGTTTATGTCCCCTGCACTATATATGTATTTGTCTTTCGTTTGTTCCACGGTTCTCTTTGTTTCTCATGGATGTATGCTTAAATATGACTAAGTTTTAAGGTAGTTCATGAATGTCTAGGTATACAAGAGTTGCACTATAGTAGGAGTGTGACTCATCGGTAGCCTAAAATGGAGTATGGTTATGCTCTAGGTAAAGAGGTGTAGTCCGGACGAAGTATCATTGATGTTGTCAAGCATCCAAGTGAGAAATGTCGTGGTGTCGCACACCCTCAAGAAGTGCATGATCACAAGGCACAGTGTGGAGACGTAAAAATATTTAATATACTACTGATGAAAATGGTCAAATTTGATGGGTAGTTACCCCTTGTTTCTTTATTTAGATGTAATATACTAGCAATTTTAAAATTTGTACGTCATTATTTAATTCTAATCAAATCATCATAATTTCACTTCCTCCTATATCTTGAAATAGTTATTGCTGAAATTAATTCAAGTTTAGACAAATCATGATCACTAAAGTTAATTTCTATATATTCACAATAAAAATTAACAAATACACATAATACATAATATTTAAATTACTGGAAAAAATAAATATAAAATATCATGCTAACTAAAATTTTAAAATTAAAACCTTCATAGAAAATTTATTTGATGGAAATGACCCTCAAATTTACGATACCTTTTTGGAAAATGTGCCTTACCCGTATTCAATGTAATTCACTTGTGAGTGGGAGGGAGAATGAATTCGGAGACTAATAGGAAGATAAGAGTTTTATGTCTTCGGTTAAGTTACAATTCTAAAGATATCTCAAACTAGATTACATTTCATTTTAAAATAAGTTTTCATATTAATAGTACAATATAGTTTATTATCTTGTTACTACATTACATTTCATTTTAAAATGAGTTTTCATATTAATAGTACAATATAGTTTATTATCTCTTTTTTGTGTGTGTTACATGTACTATGTAGTTAGGAGGGGAAACATGTTCATAATTAAAATTAAAAGATTTATTTGATAATAAATTTAAGAAGTGGTCTACAGGGATTGGATTCAATGATTAAAAGTTATGAGTTTTTCATTATTGGATAAGGTTCAATTCTCATGAGGGTCTAACTTAGAGTCATGGGGCACTTTGAGGCCTAGCCCAGAACCATGGGGACACCTTGAGATAATGGTCCAATGTGTGGTTGCACCCAGACCCTTAGGATAGAGGTCCACTCCGATGGGCTTCGAGACATCTTGGCCCTTGCTATGTCACAAGTTATTGGTATATATGGCTTGTGGTTGCACCTAGAGATATTATACTAAATGGTCTTGTGATACATGCACACATAGGCGGATCAAATCCCACCCCCATGTCCTTCAAATATTTTAGTTTCGGGTTCATAATTTGGATGGTTGGGTAGCATGTTTGTTATCCTCCCCACCCGAGTTCAATTCCCTCAAAGTGGACATGTTAACCCCTTGTGATAAGACTAGAAAGATAAATGACCAAAAACCCACTCAAATGACAAATTCAATTCCTAAATATCAAACTATCATATTAATTCTATTTCAAAAATCCAATTTTGAAATACTTCATACTACATCCCCATACATATATATATATGAAATGAGAGATCATAATAATCTCTTTTAATTTATATTTTATAAATTACTTTTATTTAAAATTGATACACATAGAATTATTCACAAAACACATTTAATTTACATACAAGAATATTAATATAAAAAGGAATTTCAATTTTAAAATAAAGAGGAGAAATAAAAAATTTAATATACATTTTATTAATAAAAAATTAACAAGATATTCAATAATATTTGTAATAATTAATTGAATTAACTCTTTATATTCATCAATGTAAATCTATCTTAACTACTGATGGAATTGAACATTTCCCTCATATCCAATTCATCATTTGAGATTTTTTTTACTTTCAATTGATTTTTTTTTAAATGATATGTTTTAACTCCATATTAAGCATCAAAGGAATTACACATCTTCTTCATATGGAGAAGTAGAAAGCACCTATGTAGAATAATTTTCTTTTTTACTTTCAATTACTCTCTTTATATAAAGTTGATATAAATTTACTTAAAAATAAATGTTGATATAAAATTATTTTGCATAACTTGAATGTTAATGTGTGTATATATAGAGATGGGTGAAAATAAACATATTTATTTATGGTGGACATTGAAATTATTTCATTCTTATTAATATTTTTTAAATACCACATGTCAACTCCATAATAGTAATCAATGAAGGAATTAAGCATCTCCTAATTGTAAAAATACCTTTAAACACAATAAAACTTTACATCCATCTTAACTTGTATTCACTAAAAGCTTAAAACTTCATATTATATTAAAAACTTAAAAATTCACATTACAAATTATTTCATTAATCACAATCCAAAATTTATTATCCATAACTTTAAATTTTTTTTCTTCCCTTCTAAATTTAATAGATTTAAAATAAAATAAAAAATCTCCAAATGTATCCTCTTTGAAATTTAACAAATTCTCCAAATTTAAAAGGCCTTTCATCTTTTTTGAAATGTAATAGGTTTAGGATAAGAGTGATTTTATCTCTTTTGAAATTTCATATGTTAGGATAAAAATTAAGATAAGGTCACTAGTTAAAGCTTTGGTGAGTTTCTGAGCTTATTTTTTTTGGTGAAAAAAAAAAGTTCTATTATTTTATTTATTTCATCAATCTTAATGAACTGTTATTTTATCTTTTTCTAGAAATTAATGAACAAATAGTTTTTAGAATTTGAAAATTCATCCTTACAAATACCTTCAAGTGGAGATCCTCCAAATATAGAAAGGTGGAGAAGTATTGACAACATATTTCTTTAAAGAGCCCTTTTAGAAGCATCTTTGGTGTTCTCTTCATTCTAAAGCTCTCCTTCAAGTGATCTGGAACAAGAAATTTGTAATCTTGTTTCTGTTGAGACGTGTATCCATAAGCCATCAAAGTGGCATTACGCACAATTTCCTTCTCCATGATATCAATTAATATTCATTGTTCTCAAACCGGACCATTTTGGGGTAAATGACAAGTCCAACATAATGTGCATCCCTCGTTCCGCTGACCTTGTTCTTCTAGCGAAGCTGATAACTTCACTTTTCACCGGCTGCGAATATGATAAGAATATGAAGCTGAAGATAAGGATGATCATGTTAGGCAGTGGAAGCAAAACAAATCATAAAAAACCAGAGCATAAACAAGCAAGATTAAACCAAGAACAACAATCACATAATTGACCTAATGATTTATGTGGAAACCCAATGCGGGAAATAACCACGAGCAATGATAACCAATATTCTTATTATTCAAGGGAGAAATACAATAGCCAGCACATGCATACTCACATACACTCTGCTCTCCACAATATTGTGTCTTGGTCACATACTCTCTACACACATTGCACTCTCACCTCTATGGGTATGCTTGTATATATAAAATCTCTCAAACAATTAGACTAACTGATTATAATTAGATTCACCAATTACACAATCTGTTCACAAAAGAGTGCATGCATGTGCATGTAAACACATGGGAAATTCATTGGCATGCTTCCAACAATCTCCACCTTGACAACAATTTACCTGATATATCATGCCCTTAATTAATTCATCACCTTTCCTACAAGCCAAGAGAATCCAAACACCATCACAACTCCACAACTTCTCTAATAGTATTGTTATGTGAACATGTTTTCACGATTCACTCCAGTATGGACCATTCTGCCACCATCAATAACCTGTCTAATAAACCAGATACGATGGACCTTTAGTAAAATGCACAACACTTTGACCACTACAAAACACCACATCTTGTTCTTGTCCAAACTCACCCAATAGATCCTTACATTCTTGCAAGGCATAACCTGAGCTAGGTCTCCTCTTGTCCAAATCTCATGAATCATAACCATACACTAAATCGCTGCGATCATTGTAGGTGATACTTGTGCTTCTATGTTTGAAGCACCCATTTCCATTCTCTTCACCTTATTTTTCCATGTGTCTACTGACAACACCAAATTCATGTGAAATGCTGACCATTCCCCATCGCAATCATCAAACTTCCTACTAGAATATAATACTTGAGACATATAAGCCTTTTCTTCTTCATCAGTTAGGACATAAACCTGAAGAGAACTTACAATGGAAAGCCAAAGGGATTTTAACGGTTTCACATTATTCACACTGAATTTCCTAAGTATCTTCACTACATACTTTTGTTGTGATAACCAAGCTTACCATATTTCTTGTTTTTGTGTATTTCCATGCCCAAGATTTATTTTGTTGCTCCTAGATCCTTCATAACAAACGTCCTAACCAACTGAGCCAACCTATTGATCTCAAAGATGCTTGTGCTTGCTACAAGCATAACCTTTACCGCCAAGATAATAAATATACCACAAACACAATGGTTATACTCACTTCTTGTAAAATATGTCTCACCGTGAAGGAATCAAACATATTGTACCATTTTCCTAGGATGCTTCAGGGCATACAATGATTCTTGAGTTTGCAAAAAAGTCTTATGTTGTGATTATGAACTAAACGTTCAGGTTGTTCCAAATACATCCCCTTATCCAAAAAACTCCATGTAAAACAATTTTAACATCTAGTTGTACTAACACAACTAGTGCTAACACAATATGAATAGAAACAAGCTTTTAACAACTGGTGAGAGACTTTCATGGAAATCAATACTTTCTAAATACCATTCCTGCTACCAGTGATGCTTTGAACCTTTCATCTTTTACTATGTCTAATTTTATAAAAGGAGATTCATCAAAGACTACATCTCTTTCCATGATGATTATGTGGGTAGTAGGATCCCACAATCTGCACCCCTTAACATCATCACCATATCAAATATCTACCTGTTTGATCTAGGTTCTACTTAAAGTTTTGATAAAAAACATAAGCATCACAACCGAATAATTTTACATTTGGGTAATTAAAAGATGATCTGTTCATACCTCTTCCTGAATCTTCCTGTCTTTTACAACCGATGATGACCGAGTTACCAGATAGCACAACCGCTTATGTCCACAACTATTGCTGCAACTTGACATTACTGAACATGCCTATTCGATTCCAGCTTCCTTGCAATAATTTCTAAGTTCCATGGGTATGAACCTACCTTCCTCATATATTATCAAACACTTGATTGACCTGCCAACACATCATCCTTTCTATAGACCCACCTTTATAACCTAGACAAACTGATCCACCTCGAACTTTGCGTTCGAACAACATTGACCAAATCCGGCCAAACCGACCAAGTAAGCCCTCACCGCTTACCTCCAGACCCATTTACAATGGATTTCACCAAGCCTTTTATAAGCTTCATTACATGGAATCCATGGACACAATACCACAGGCTACCTAAAAACATGGACCCAAAAAACCACATGCTTTGACCTAAAAAACCAGATTTAACTCATTAACTCTTTCACCGAGTCAAGGTTAACCCAACATACATGCCCCCCCACATATTCAATCTACCTAAATCTATGTTTAGACTTTTCATAGGTGACCTGATAAACTAGGGGTACGCATGCCTATCTAGGTCTTACAGGCGTACGCCCATTTACATGCAATCAATTATTTTTACAACTCCAAAGTAAATACTTTTTTTTTTTCATGGTGACTCAACCATCACCGCCCTACACTTTCTATGTGAACACAGGTGGTGAGACACAACAGACAGACAAAACTTCATCAACCATACTTGTAGTTGAATTTTCTTATTTTGTGGAGTCCTCTTTGGATGCTTGTTGTTTTTTCCAACAATCCTTCTTGAGATGCCCAGATTTCCCACAGAACCAACATTTTCCCTTACCCTTACTATCTTTTGACTTAGAGCTGGTTGTACCTTTATGATATTTCCCTCCTTCTGTGGATCGACCTCTGACTCCATTGCTTCTACTGTTGAGGTTTCCTTACTGGATCTTTTCCTCATTTCCTCAGACAACAGAGCTCCCACAACAATTTCATAATCAATGACATCTACTGAGCTAAATCACATAGTTGTGACCAGATGATCCCAAGACTCGGGCAACGAAAACAGTAGCGTAACTTCCTTGTCCTCATCTTCGTATATTACATCCATACTAGATAATTGACAAATCAAAGTATTGAAAACATTGAAGTGATCAACAATTTTCGTACCTTCTTTCATCCGCAAACTGTACAACTGTCTCTTCAAGAAGATTATTTTCGTCAAGGACTTTTTCATATACAGACTCTCCATTCTGATCCACAAATTTGTTGTTGTCTCCTCTTTAGCGATGTTAAACAACATTTCATCTACTAGACACAAACAAATGGTATTGAGGGCTCTTGTATCCAGATCTTCTGATTGCTCGTCTCTCATGCTTGTAGGTTTCTTTGTCTTTCCAACCAACACCTTTTGCAATCCTTGTTGTAGAAGCGAATCCCATTTCTCCTCCTCAAACTTAGAACTCTGCATTTTCGCCATTAACAAAAAAACACCCAAACCACTCTTTATAAAACTAAACCTTTATATGAAAATTGAACCCAAAACTAATGACTAAACATTTTAAAAAAATATTTAATAAATATTTTAAACCTTAATAAAACCTTTTACCCAAAACCACCAAAAATTGAACTCTTAAACTAATAATATTCTAATACATATCCTCCACCTATGCGTGAAAACAATCCTTTAAGCATAAAAATAGTCCAGCTTTCATACTATGTGTGCATAATAAGAAAAAAGTTCACCCTCTCCTTTATAATAAAACAAAACACCTCAACCGTTCTCTAAAAATTCGCGCTCCCATTCAAGAACCACAGGAGCGCCGATTAAAGTTTGGATAATGGTATGAAGTTCGACTTTTGTTTTCATGCAAAGTCAAGGTGTGATTGTGTGGTGCTTGAATGGGAGCGCGAAGTTTTAGAGATCGGTGTTGCTTGAGTGTGGATGGGGAGCACCGAATTTTTAAATAGCGCTCTGTGACTGTGGAGTGTCGATTTTCTGGCGTTTTGTCCGTGGGCCTTAAACACTATTCAGGGAGCGCTTGTGATCTCAAAATATCACATCTTCACTCAATCACATTCTCTGGTTTTCAGAAATATCTGGATTCCTCAGTATTTTTGTCTGTTTATACTTACGTGCAAAAAACACACTCAAAAGTTTTTGTGTTCATTACAGACATACAACCATCTATCCTCTTCTTACATATACTCTTCTCCCTAGTGTTGTGTTTTGGTTATATATTTTTACACGCATTGCACTCTCACCTTTATGGATATGCTAGTATATATAGCATCTCTCAAACTAACTAATTATAATTAAATCCACCAATTACACAATTTATTCACAAAAGAGTGTTGCATGTCATTCCTAATATAACTGCATGCATGTGCATGTAACAGCTGTGACAAATCAATCCTAACAGCCACCTATCTTGCATAAGTGGTATAATTGGTGGAACTAACTTTTTGAATCCACAAGATCGTTGTAATTGTTCTCCAATGCTGACTCACTTAGGTGCACCATCCACTAGAGGAAAGGAGTAGGCCAATTATGTAGCAATCTTCTCTCTTTTCAGGCACAAAAATGGACCTGAATCTGGCCAGATTTTCAGGGTAGCCTGAGTTTGGTATAGATTAAAGTTTCATGCATTTCAAAATTTTTACGTAAGTGTTTTGCCCAATTTTAAACCAACCCAGATGCTCAAAAAACCAATCAAACTTCTAGATCGACCAAAAATTTAAAACTGCATCGCCAAAAAACGTGTAAGAAAAGTAACGGAAGATTGCTCCCGAGTTTGCCCACTCCCCAGAGGAAACAGGGAAGAGACGTGAATTTCTGCCATTTCAAATTTCTCCCATTTGGTCTCAGTAATTCCTGATGTTCGCAGGAGAACTCTTGGTTTCTCCTTCCATATCTTGCCCTTTGCAGTCTTTACTGGGCATCAGATGCTCTGAAGAACAGATTTGCTTGTTTGGTCCGAGATTGACAGGCATGGTGCTCACAGTCAGGTTAAACCATGTTGTTTGGTCCGTAAGGGTGCTGTGTGGGCGCCGCCACTGGATGAACGACATCTGAGAGTGGGTACTATCGCACTGGATGATGCCGTGCGGTCGCCATCAAATTGGGATCTACGCCAGCCCCGCCTGAATGAACATAGTCCATTTCTCTTTTGTCCAACTGTCATGCATTTCTTTTCTTACCAGCCCCTTTAAGGCAGTTACGGCACGCCTTCACGTGCCATGTCGGTCACCGCCCCGTTCGAGATCTCCAGTCGCGGTCGAACGGTGGCCAAACCTTCACTGCAGTCTGCCAGTTCCGGATGCTGCACCTGGTTTGTGTTTAATGGACGCCTCTCTCGTTATTGGTCGCTTCAGAGCACTCTAGATTTTCCGCTGGATTTTTGGCTATGACATTATTTTTGGTTTCCTACAACGATTCATTCAACGAACCTGATAACTGGTTTCATTCCGGTCTTCATCCAGCCTGCACCTTCTGCGATGGCGACGCCAATTAATTCCCTGAAGGAAGTCTTCTGCAAATGGTTGGACTGCAGACGGGATTCGAACGGGTTATTCGATCGAATGACGAGGGTTTGACGGTTTGGACGGAGGAAACAGTTGTAGAACCTCTTAACAAAATTTAAAACAAAAACGCCGCCCGATTTGCAGATTGATTACAATTTGGGGGAATTTTTCTC
>JASDQU010413489.1:0-10397 GCA_032191745.1 Picea mariana
TCCCAGCGTCAAAATGATAGTGAGATATGGTTCCAACCAGGTCAACAATGGCCACGAGCTTATGCCTTCGGCAGTTGTGTGCCCCCCTCGTGCAGAGGTTGGAGGCGAGGACATGCGAACCTTCTTCACTCTGGTATGCACTTCAATCGTCTGCTTACCTTCTTTTGCCCTTACGGTCTAGTCGCCTGTTGGTTTCCACTGAGATTCTTTGTTATCAGATTATTACATGCTGGTCTGTATTCAGAATTTTCGTTAAGTTTATGCCAGAAAAAACCTAGCTTCACTTTTGCTTTGCTTGAATACAAATCATGTGATTTTGGCATTAGGCGTACTCCATTTCGCTCAGTATTTTACTTTATTTCTCTCGTTACACAACTACATCAATCTATTCACAGTGGCGATAACCCTGGACTTTGATGATCTCAGGATATTGATTACAATAGTGTTATTTTTGTTCTGAGAGAATGGGAAGTGCTTTTCGGCCTCCCGTAGATCTGAGGACATGTAAAAGACAAATTCAAAGTCTTAAGAGTTATAATAATTAATTTAAGTTAGTCATCTAAATAATTAGAAGAAGTTGATCTTAATTTTAAATATATTATGAATGTTAAGAGTATTTTCTGGATAATACTCTCTGTAATAGCTTTTGAAATGTTTTGAAATGTTTAATGTTTTTAGTAGACATTTCATTCATGGTTAGAGACAATCAAGTTAATATATTAGAAAAGAGTATGCTGAGATTTGTATTTAAAGTTGAGGAAAGGTGAGTATTTAAATACAAATCTCAGCATATTCTTTTCTAACATATTAACTTGATTGTCTTTGAATATGAGTGAAATGTCCACCAAAAAGGTTGAAGGGTGAAGATGGGTTAAGTGTCCACTAGAAATATTGAACGTTTCAAAAACATGTATACAATATTATCCAAAAAATACTGTTAACATTACGACTATAAAAACCTACATTCTAAAATATATTAAGCATTCAAATCATTATAAATTCACTTTTTACAATATTTTATGCATCAAAATTATATCAAACAACTCTTTTCAAATCTCTTGTTATATCAAATTCCTGTTTAATCTTTGTGTTAGGATCTCTGCCTTTACAGGCTTTCCATTGTCACGGCATTGTAATAAACGTCCATTGCAATGAACAAAAATTTGCATACCCACCCCAAGAAAATATGCATAGAAACTGCCAAAGGAAGATGAGGGCTTAATACTAATGCACAGATACTGCCAAAGGAAGATGAGGGCTTAATAGTTTTTTCTATGCGTTGTTATATTAATAATATATACAGTGAACACATATAGAATAATAATCGGACATAAATGTATATCTCTCTGCCAATTCATTCACTACTAGGGTAATCTCAGGAGACATCCAAATTGTGTTCTCTCGAGTCATCCAAGTTGCTCCTGGACGTTTCTCAAAATAATGCTGACAATAGTGTCAAGACGATTTCTCAAAATAATGCTCATAATAGTCTCCCATATAATTCATCATCATCCATTGGAGAATAGTTTACAATATTTGGTGGATAATATTCTACAATATTTTGAGTTCTGACCATAGCATCAATATGTATTGTCGTGTTATCTATGCTTCGTATAAAATTTGATGTTTTTAGAGAGGAGATGAATTCAAGGAAGATGGGACCTGATCGAGTAATTAGTTATATATCACTAAATTACTGCTAAATTAGTGTGAGAAAAACCTAAAATCTATTGCATTTATCGGATCAAAAAAAAAGTCGAAACTGTAATAATATAATGAACAAATCTGAAACTTTAATTTCCATTTATCATGTGAACAGAAGACTTATGAGTCTGATACAAAGACGCATTCATAGGAGTGAAGAGAAAAACCATACATGCTTACTGCTTCCATTTTGAATGATATACAGTCTGTTCAATTATGATTAATTCTGAAAACATAGAGAGTCTGAGATACAGTCGTTCAATAGAGATATTATCTTGAATAGGTTGTAGCCTGTGTAAGTGCCTGTTGCCTATTGTTTAGCCGCCAAGCTCAGCAAGTTATGCAATTTTCTTGCTAAGCCATACAGTGAACGCTGGACGCCTACTTGCTCCTTGCGGCTCATCCTCCTGGAGTTGGTAAAGGCTTTACTCTCGATTATGTGGCGAACGCCTAATTGCTCCTTGCTGCTCATCCTCCAGGAGTTGGTAAAGGCATTCCATCCAGGAAAGTTAATTTATTCAATTCCCCTTCGAACAGGCGTGACTATAACATCCGTTCGCTGATATAACAAAAAATTCAAAAGGTTTTGCAAATCGGAGTTTGTCGGGTGTGGAGATCTGTCCAAAGTGTGGAAGGGTATCTTGTTAAATATAATGTAACCTTAATAGTCTGACTGTACACTGTAAGCTGTCATGGCCAGCTGTAATATCATTTCTTGATGCTCTTGATTTGCTTGAGCCTATTTAGCTCAGTTTTTTTCCCTTTTCTCATATATTCTTTTCCTCATATACCTAATATACTGAATACTATTTTCTGTTCTACTCCTTCTCTATATTCTCTGCTTCTCAATTTATCATGGTATGAGAGCATCAGACGTAAGCCTCTTCACACAATCTGGAGAGCAGCACGGTCCTAAGAAGCGCATAGCTTAAACTGTCAACGAGAGCATGGGACACAGTTTCTTCACAAGGATTGGAGAGCAGTCCATCAATCCGCTAAAAAGATCGTTGCAGACAGAAAGTGCGAGGAAGCAGAAACAATAAAGAATCGTGAACATTTAAAGATTCGTGAAAGTTTCATGAAGAAGAGTTGCAAAAGGCAGAAACAATTAAAGATACGTGAGTTCTTTAAAGAATTCATGAAATTCTTTCCAATTCGTGAAAGATTCACGAATTTCCTTCTTCAGGAGAAACTCTTTGCAGAGACAGCAAAAAAAAACACTCTAAAGAAGCAAAGGACAAGCAGTCGCAGCCGTAAGATCGGTCCTGCTAACATATCCGAGGCGTTAATCAAGTTCAGAAAGGACGAGGAGCGTTCATTTTAAGTTTTCGGCATTTTGCGGACCGGGAAACATAAGAGAGAGAGTCTTTCGACTCCCAGAGACATGAAACTGGGAAAAAGCGCCAACCGTTGGATCTGGAGCGCAGTAGCATGAGATCCGTTGGATCAAGGATACGTGTACGGGGTTTACTCCCTAGGAGACGTACAAAAGGTTTGATCTGAGTCGTCAGATCTCGCATAAAAGACCGATAGCCATCGGATCCGGAAAGAGGAGAACGAGGTTTAACCCTCGTAGACGCAAAGGAGAGGACTTGACAAAATCCCAAAAGAATCATGACCGTCCACAAGAGGACACGTGGCAAGCGGTCAAGGTTTCGGGGAAAGACCCGAAAGATTTCAAAAAGTCGATCATAGGTAGATCTGGACCGTTGGTCCACATCGTCATTTTGGGTATCGCGAGTTGGAAGGATAGAGGTCCTTGTCTCTGAAATCCCCGAATCGCGAAATAGCGAAATAGCAAGGCCAGACGTGGACTGTAGATCTTAGGGGTTATTGTGAGTCGTTGATCGAACGCCAAGACATTTCGACATTTCGGCAACTGGGGATTCGAAAGACAAAGGAACGAGATGCTTGCATCGCGATTCCCTGAATCGCGAAACCCCAAAAGAACCAGGATCGTTAGATCGAGGAAGGCTTAGAGCCGTCGATCTTGTAGTAGATACGATTTCGGACTTTCAGCAACCGGGAATTGGAGGGACAAGGAGTTAACCTCTCCACTTCGCCGAATCGTGAAAGCCGGTAGCACTTTGGCGTTAAGCACATCGACACAGAGTGGTGGTCACGTGGACGGAGACTAAGGGAGGAGCCAAAGCCCGTTATGCCCTTTTCGGCATTTCGGGACCCCAGAGTTTGAAGGATCTAGAATCGTTGCAGCCGGAATCGCGAAATCGCGAACTACAAAATCCCAAAAGGATCTGGACCATCAGATCATAAGAGGATCTGGACCGTTGATACAAGCGCCATCACAATTTTGGCTACCGAGAAATCAGAGGTGAGAGTCTCATGAACTCGCGATATGTGAAATTCTGAAATAATCTAAGTCGTTGATCGAATATAGATCTAGACCGTTAGATCTTCGATTGTGGAGGATCGTAGATTGTTGATCACGATATTCTAAAGAAACTGTGGCCGTTGATCTCAAATCAACGAGGATCGTTGATCCTTGAAGCAATTCCGCATTTCGGCTATTCGAAGGAACTTCTACCTTCAGCGTAAAAAATGCAAAGTCTTGAAACGCAAAAGCCCGTAGCGCCTGGTTTTTTCACCCACGATCATATGAGAAGCTAAAATTTCTTTGGCTCTCGAGTAAACTCAGAAAGCCCTATTCCGCCATCAAAGGGGTTACGGTTGCTGCAGTGTTACAGTTGCTAAAGAATAGAGCTCAGAGCTCTCAATCAATAGATCTTGCGCTCAGATAATCAGATCCAGCCAGATCAAAGTCAAACAAGTGGTTTACACCACGTTTTTCGGTCCGAAGTCACTGCAAGAAATTTGAAGACCTGGTTTTACGCGCAGGAAACATGTAGATACGAAATTTTCTACCAATTTTTTCTATTTTGTTAAATTCTTTAAAGATGGCCACATCTAGCAATTTAGGACCAACTCAAGGTCCAATTCTTCTTGGAAAGAATTATGAATTTTGGTCTCTATGAATGAGATCCTTCTTGCAAGCACAAGAGTGTTGGGATCCACTGGATCTTGGATATGTGGAACCAGGTCCAGCAGACCTTGCTTCCATGACAAACCAAAAGAGAATTGCTCAGACAACACAGAGGAACAGAGAGAATAAAGCCAAATTTTGGATTCAAAATTCAGTGGATGACTTGATTTTCTCAAAAATCATAGGCGTTGTTACTTCAAAACAGGCCTGGGACATCCTTAAATCAACCTACCAAATAAATGACAGGGCCAAAACAGTCAAACGACAGATGTTGAGGATGCAATTCGAGACTTTAAGAATGACAGAGTCTGAAAATGTGGATCAGTTTATGACCAGAGTCATGGGAATTGTAAACCAGATCAGGTTGACTGGTGAAGCCATCCCTGGTCAACGCATTGTTGAGAAATTCCTAAGAAGTCTACCAAATAAATTCGAAATGGTTGTTACAACAATCCTTGAATCCAAGGATCTGTCATGTTTTTCAACAGATGAACTAATTGGTTCCGTGTTGACACATGAGACCAGACTGCATCTCATAGATGAGTCAATCTCCAATGCCTTCAAAACTCAATTCTCTTTCAGCAGAGGGAGAGGCAGAGAGAGAAGCAGAGGTCACCAAGGAAGAGGGAGCAGTCCAAGTAACCCTCACTTCAGTGGAGGACACAGACAATAGATCTCGAATCAAAATTTCCAAGGTCACAGACAACAGAATCAAAATCAGAGTTTCCAACCTCAAAGAGGTAGAGGGAGAAGATCAAATGACAAATCAAGCATACAATGCTATTACTGCAAAAAGTATGGGCACTATGAATATGAATATAGAAAGAAGCAAGGAGATCAACTCTCAGGCAGAGCACATGTCTCAAATCATACAGGAGAAACCTCAAAAGGTATGTTTCTCTCATGCCACAAGTTTGAAGAATAACCTAAAGATCTCTAGTTGCTGGACAATGGATGCAGCAATCACATGACAGGTAACAAAGATTTACTTTCATGCATTGATTCTTCAATTTCATCTGATATTACACTTGAAAATGATTCCTTAGTCAAAGTTCAAGGAAAAGGAACTATACCTATTATTACTAAACAAAATGTAAAGAAAGACATAAACAATGTTTATCATGTTCCAGATCTGAAACATAATCTGCTAAGTATAGGACAACTCATTGAACATGGTTATAAGGTACTTTTTGAGGGAGCATCTTGCAGGATATATGATAAAACCCCCAACAAAAAATTGATTTCTGAAATCCACATGACTCAGAATAGGATGTTTCCCCTGACCCTCAGAACTGCAAATCTGATCCAAACATATGCAAAAAGTTCATCCACCCCCAATGAAACTATGGTTTGGTATACAAGATTTGGACATCAACCCTTTCAGAATCTAAGTCTTCTATAGAAGCACTCCATGGTCAAAGGTCTCCCTATCTTCAAAGAGCAAAATCCCCCATGTGAGTCTTGCATACTTGGAAAACATAAGAGAACTAGTTTTCCACAGTCCTCCACCCAAGCCAAACAACATCTCAAACTTGTTCACACTGACCTATGTGGACCAATGCAAACAGAGTCCATAGGTGGTAGCTTTTATTTTCTAACGTTTATTGATGACTTTAGCAGGAAAATCTGGATCTATTTTCTCAAACACAAGCCTGAAACTTTTGCAAAATTCAAAGAATTCAAAGCAGAAGCTGAAAAATAGAGTGGCAAATATATAAAAGCTCTCAGGTCAGATGGAGGAGGAGAATACAACTCCAACGAATTTGTAAATTTCTGCAAATCACAAGGCATTATCATGCAAACTACAGCCAGGTATACTCCACAACAGAATGGAGTGGCTGAAAGGAAAAACCAGACAATAATGAACATGGCAAGAAGACTACTCAAAGATAAATGTTTGTCAAATACTTTTTGGGTTGAAGCAGTAGCATGCTCAGTTTATCTCTTGAATAAATCTCCAACCACCAATCTAAAGATGAAAGGCCCTCAAGAAGCATGGAGTGGGACAAAGATAAATGTTGCTCATGTAAGGACATTCAGATGCATAGCATACGCTCACATCCCTTCCGAATTAAGGAAGAAACTTGATGATAGAAGTGAGAAATGTATCTTTACTGGATACAGTGAAACATCTAAAGGTTACAGGCTTTACAATCCAATCTCAAAGAAACTAATTCTCGGCAGAGATGTAAAATTTCTGGAAAATCAACTCTGGAATGAATCTAAAAATCTGCAAATGGACAGTGAAAATCCATTGCTGCCCAGTTTTGAAAACACAGAAAATTCAGGACAGCCAATATCTCAACCTGCTCTTCCAAGATTTCAGGTACAAGGACAACCTGAAAATTCTCAGGATAACTCAACTTCAAGCAGAGACTCATCCTCTGAACTTCAAAATCAGAGAACTCGAAGTTTGAGAGAAATCCATCGGCAGTTGGATGACATTGAACAACACAATATTTTTGCATTAATGTCATGTCAACCTACATCTTTTAAAAAAGCAACTAAGGAGCCACATTGGGTTCAAGCCATGAACCAAGAGATTGACTCCATTGAGAAGAACAAGACATGGGATCTTGCTGATTTTCTCAGACACAAGAAAAATATTGGTGTCAAGTGGGTTTACAAAACTAAACTCAATGAAAAAGGGCAGATTGAAAAACAGAAGGCAAGACTTGTTGCCAAAGGATTCTCACAACAACCAGGTACTGATTATGGTGAAAATCTTGCTCCAGTGGCAAGATTAGACACTGTAAGGACTCTATTGGCCATATCAGTCCAAAAAAAATGGTAAGTATACCATATGGATGTCAAGTCAGCTTTCCTGAATGGTTTCTTAGAAGAAGAAATTTATGTCGATCAACCACCTGGATTTGAAGTCCAAGAGTAGCCAACCAAAGTATATCGGTTGAAGAAAGTTTTTTATGGCTTAAAGCAAGCTCCACGAGCCTGGTACAACAGAATTGACACTTACCTGATCAAAAGTGGCTTCAGCAGAAGCCAAAATAAGCCAACTCTTTACACCAAAACATATCAACACGGTAAAATTTTGATTGTATGCTTATATGTTAATGACATGATATATACTGGACATCTTGAATTAACCAGTTTTAAACATGCCATGCAATCTGAGTTTGAAATGACAGATCTTGACATAATGAAATACTTTTTGGGGATTGAGGTTGATCAATCAACCAAAGGAATTTTTGTTTGTCAGAAAAATTATGCAGCAGACATCATCAAAAGATTCTGCATGGAAGAATGCAATCCAGTAGAAACCCCTATACCCCTAGGCACAAAATTGAGCAAGAAAGATGAAGGCCCTACAGTGGACCCTACCCTGTACAAAAGTTTTGTAGGCAATTTGTTGTATCTTACAACAACTAGGCCTGATATTATGTATGCAACTAGCCTTGTTTCCAGATTCATGGAATCCCCAAAGATTCTCATTGGAAGATGGAGAAACAGATTATGAGATATGTTGCAGGAACTCTCAATTTTGACTTATGGTACACTCAATCTGATGATAATCATCTCTCTAGTTACACAAACAATGATTTTGCAGGCAACCTAGATGATAGGAAAAACACCTCATAACATGTTTTTCACCTGGGCACGAACCTGATTTCATGGGCATCAAAGAAGCAGCCAATTGTATCAATATCTTCTATAGAGGCAGAGTATGTCGCTGCTACCTCAGCTTCCTGTCAAGTTGTGTGGCTGAAAAGAATATTGAAAGATATGTCACATACAGAGAATGATCCAACTCCTATCTTCTATGACAACACCTCAGCAATTGGTCTATCCAAAAATCACGTGTTTCACAAGAAAAGAAAACACATTGACACTCGCTTTCACTTCATCCGTGAGCTAGTCAATAATGGTGACATAGCACTTCAATTCTGTGGCTCTCAAGATCAGCTCGTAGATATCTTCACAAAGCCACTGGGAAAATCTGTTTTTTATTTTCAGAGACGACACCTGGGAATCATCACTGCTGATGTTTATAACTGTTGACTTTAAGAGGGAGTGTTAAATATAATGTAACCTCAACAGCTTGACTTACACTACCAGTTGTCTTGGCCAGCTGTACCATCATTTCTTGATGTTCTTGATTTACTTGAGCCTATTTAGCTCATTTTTTTTTCCTTTTCTCATATACTCTTTTCCTCATATACCTAATATATTGAATACTATTTTCTGTTCTGCTCCTATAAATCTATCTTAAATATATAATAAATCAATATAAATCCATCTTAAACTATGTTCCATATATCCTGTATCAAGAATCCATCTTAAACCATGTTGTGCTCTACTGACTCCAACATGATAAAATCCTTAGAGAAAATCATGGAAGCTTGTAGCTCAGTATATTTTGCCCCTCTGGAAACATAATACATCTTCGTTTGAGATACATGTAAACAGTATACTAATTGAACGACAGGCTCTAATGTAAGCCTGAGCTTAACTCGATTGCAGATTCCGTCATCCAAGGATCTTGGAGCAATGCCAACCGTTGGATTTGGAATCTGCGATCGAGATCCTAATGTACCGATAACTACGAGATCATGTAGCGATGCTTTTTCCTTAATTTTGACAGTGAAATGATACATGATATGTAAGCCCTAACGGTCTAAAAGCTGCTCCGAATATCAGTGAAATGATACATGATATGTAAGCCCTAACCGTCTAAAAGCTGCTCCGAATCTCAGTGAAATGATACATGATATGTAAGACCTAACGGTCTAAAAGCTGCTCCGAATCTAAGGAAGTCTAGTTGCTTTTCTTATTCTACATGACTAAAAGTCTTTTTTGATTTCGATGAAAAAATGATAACGCTAAATTCTATGCTTTCAGATTATGACAGATCCGGATGCACCTACTCCTAGCGACCCGATCGGACGCGAGTATTTACACTGGTATTTATTCATATTCTTTGAAACTGGGCGATGAACTAGACAATTCAATATGCAGAAGCTTTACATGTCAACGTTAGAACTTACGTGTCTTTAAAACTCGATGTCATGTGCAGGATTGTTACTGACATCCCTGCTACAACAGCGGCATCTTTCGGTAGTAACTGAGACGTAGTATTGCATTTAATTTGTTTGTTTATGAAACCCTAATCGTTGTAATAAAATTTCAAATCCTTGAAAACGGTATGATGGTTCTAACAACCATTGTAAAATTATCTCAGCTTAAAGATCAGATCGATCTGTGTCTTTTCTTAGTTTCCTGCAAAATTATGAGATGTAATCTAAGAATCTACATAATCTCCGTTTTGAAGCATATCTGAGGAATTTTACTTGCACTAGTTTCAGGAGCGCAGGCTCAATATTCATTTCAAGAGGGTATGGAACAATGTATGACGAGTAAATGTTTTTATGCATCTCAGGAAGAGAGTTGATGAGTTACGAGATTCCGAGGCCTGTGATTGGCATTCATAGGTATGTATTTGCTTTGTTCAAGCAGACAGGACGACAAACAGTACTGGTCGCTCCAGGATCGCGCCGAAACTTCAGTACCAGAGATTTCGCTGATCGCAATGGACTTGGATTACCTGTTGCTGCTGTTTATTTCAACGCTCAAAGAGAGACAGCGGCTCGGAGACGTTAAAAGGAAACCAACCAGATTGTAATGGCAGTCGCCTCCTGCTTCTATACAAATAAATTCCACGACTTTGTCATGTATA
>JASDQU010413498.1:0-10396 GCA_032191745.1 Picea mariana
TCTAGTGTTGTAACCTTTTGTTATGTTTTGTAATTTGTGATTGAGATATTTGTAAAGTAAGCATTAAGGGAGGGTGTTAGAATAAAACTTACTTTAGTAAGAGATAACTGTTGTAACTGTGAGTTTCAACCATTACTGTTGTAACTGTGAGTTTCTAGGTTTACTATTATTAGCTCATCAGATCCACTTGAGTCAGTGATCTGCATGCTATATATGTAACCCCCATTTGTTTGTTAAGCAAGGAAAACGTTTTGTGTTGTGTGAATTGATTCTTCCAATCTTTATCTCTTTACACAGTTAATATGCCCCCCCCCAAAGTAAATCGCTGCAACATTGAATAAGATCATCAATTTTCAGGCGTTTGTCCCTTCAAATCTAGGCATTAAGTCCTTGGATTTTATTTTGTGCTTGAAAGGCTCATACCCAATTCCACAATTGGAGATGGGCACATTTAATGCATTTTTAATCCTTAATGCTTTTTTTATGGATAGGATCAAATGTAGATTAAATATTCTTAGTCGTCACACTAAATGAAGGATTATGATTTGAAATAATAACTTCCTTACTTTTATAAAAACACACCTTTTTGTGTTTACTTTTTCACATTTACTTAATGTGATTAAAAAATTTCTATCATAATCGAATACCTCATCTAATTATTTTGTTTTATAGATGAATGGAAAATATGAATATGGGGTAGATGTCAAAGCTCACTAGATCCACTTCCACTTCCTCAACTATTTATTTTACGCATATTTCTTTTTAGGATGGATGGTAGTTGGCATCTGGCTGGGGGGCGTTTCATATTATGGCTGGCTAGGCGTTTCATATTATGGTCGGATCGATGGTAGCTGTTATTCCACCTTTATGTGACCATATATTGCCATGGTTGTTTCTTGCACAGATTGGAGATATGTGAACAGAGATTGCTATTGCTGTTACTCACATGATTTGCTCTCTGCTATTTAGAATTTTCATTTAAAAACGTAGTGAGTAGACTAAGAATTGGAAGATATTCCTCAATTTAACTACCATCTGATTAAATACCTGATATTCTCTCTCAGTCTCATAATCCCGGATTTAATTGTCTGTGACATGGGGATTGTGAACCTCCCGATTTTAATCTTTGTATGCTACCTTGATCAGGGATTTGATTAGGTATAGAATATTGAACTATGATTATGGTTTTAACCCTTATATCATTATTGTATGATGATTTATCCATGTCCATTGTTTTCTCTTTTGATTTTTGCAGGTTGACATGATTGTGAAAGAGTGTCGGAGGCTATGCCAGTAGTTTCTTTGATCAGAAGAACTGACAAAGACATGACGCTTGGAAAGCTTAATTTTCCACAAGGGATGGAGTTAATGATACCGATCTTGGCCATTCACCAGGATCAGGCCTTGTGGGGTGACGATGTGAACGTGGAGCTGCGCAGGCTGCAAAACATCCACTCGCATTCATTCCGTTCGGCGTTGGTCTGAGGACGTGCAGGCTGCAAAACATCCACTCGCATTCATTCCATTCGACGTTGGTCTGAGGACGTGCATAGGGAGGAATTTTACAATGTTTGAAGCCATGGTGGCTTTAGCCATGATTTTGCAACGCTTCTCTTTTCAGATTTCTCCTTATTACAGGCATGCACCGACTGTTCTTATGATGCTTCATCCTCAACATGGAGCTCAATTAGTCTTCCGGAAGTTATAGCTATGAGCATATGCAAGTGTATGTTTCACGGAACCTAATGGATGGTTGTGCATGGACATAACCTCGACTCCTAAATAAAGACATCAGTTTAATCTGCATACAATTTCTTCCCCTAAATAAGTACCCCAAAAAAGAGAAGACACAGCTCCATAAACCTTTGATTCCTTAATGGAATTCTTCTATTATTTTCTTTGAAAGATTCTTTATTTCGTAAATGATTTAATCGATGGTTGTGCATGGACATAACCTCGACTCCTAAATAAAGACATCAGTTTAGATAGACTTGGGATTTTCTGTATGGTTTGTATTGTTCATGGCTTGTTAATTGTTTAACAGTTCGATTTCTGATTTAGGTTTACACAATTTCAATTGGTAGAGAGTTAGATTTCAACTGAGAGGTCGAGGCATGGAATGTGGTCATTGCTGACGGTTTATGTAATTAGAATCAGTGCTAAGTTGTCTATGGTTTAGGGTTAATGTTAATTGAGGATACATTCAACTGAAAAACATGTTAAATACATATATGTTCTTTCTAATGGTAGTGCAGATGGAACCGACGATCTAAAGCGTCCAATGAGCCCTGGTGACAGTAAAATGGAGAAGATTATTCAAGCTGGCAGTAAACTTCACTGTATTTAAATCATGAAAATTTTCTAATGGCGGGTTAAGGCACGATGTTTTAAGTGGCCATAATGTCATTTTTATAATCATCTAAGTGCTTAATAAAATTGGGATCTATCCTAAAACAGTTTTAGGATTTATGTTTTTAAGTCGTACTAAATTCATTCTTTAAGTTTTATAATTTCTTCAGGTGGTTAATACATATCTTTAAGTGGTAATAAATATATATTTTTAAATTTCATAATCTCTTCCGGTGGTTAATAAATCCATGATATGTTTTTAAGTCGTAATAGATTCATTCTTTTAAGTTTTATAATTTCTTGGATTTATGCCTCTTAAGTGGTAATATATATATTCTTTGAATTTCATAATCTCTTTCCGTGGTTAATAAATCCGTGATAAGTTTATGCTAAGGACATTGATAAAATCAAAGTATTTGTACGGGTAATGCTTATTAAAATTTAAGTGAAAGAATTGATTAATCGAATTTCCATCATAGTTTAAGAGCTTGGAAGTTCGGTTTTGTCTCTTTTGAAATTTATCCAACCCATAAGAAAAAACGCCTTACGTAGTGAAAAATTCCTATCACACATTAATAAAAAAATACAAGTAATTGATAACACTGGTTGTAATGGAATAAACGTGGTTTGTTTACCTTCGATGAAAGTGTTGCTTATTAATACAACACCAAAAATGTGATCAATGCAATCTCAGAGAGCCATAAATTGAGCAGGTGGCATCGAAGCTTTGCCACTGCCATGATTACGATGGGAATGATGATAGCATTGACTAGCAACGAGGGAGGAGGGAATGGCGATCGAATTGACTGAAACCAGGGAGAAATCCATCACAAGTGCAAGGTCATCGGATTTAGTCCAATTCAGATTTAAAATATTTCCATCTTATCAGATTCATTAATTCGTTTGCATGATGCTACTATTGCATACTCTCCATCTTATAGAATCATTAATTCGTTTGCATGTTACTATTATTGAATACTCTCCATCATTCCATAAGAAATGCAACTGCCATCCATAGGCCACCAATCATAGTAATTCTGAGGAGCTTTTCTTCTAGGTTGTTTTACTCTAGTAAATGAAATCCAGTCTCTATATTAGATTAACTATTAATTAGTAATTAGGGTTAGATTTATATTAATTAAGATTATTTTAATTATTTGATTACATTTATTAAATTAATAAATAAAAAAGAGAATATGGATATTAATTATTAATAAATTATTACATTATATTAAAAAAGACAATATCAATATTAATTACGTTTATTGTATAGAGAAAAACACATTATTATATAAAAAAAAAAATTACATTTATTATTTGATTACAAAAGACATTAAGATTTGATTACATTTATTATGTAATAAAACACATTATTATATTAAAAGCCAAAAGACATTAATACATATTATCAAGACAAAAAAATATTATATAAGAAAAATACAACATATAATTATTTGATTATATTTATTATATCAAGAAAAAATACAATATCAATATTAATTATTTGATTACAATTATTATATCAAGAAAGAGACAATATTTTATATTTTAAACTAAATGTTTAATAACAATATATTAAAATATATTACAAGAAAAAGAACATTTTATATTTTAGTTGACATTAAGATATTTTAAATTTGTCAAAAGATATAAATATATTTCATATTTTTATGAAAGATTCCATTATAAAAAAAATGATTAAAATTTAATTTCATTATAAAATGTAAAAATATTTTACTACTATAAATTATAATTGTTTTTTACTCCTTCCTTTGTGTTTTCGTGACAATCACATAAATGCATACTCTAAGTTTATATATGCTTATTTGGAAGGGATAGATTTTACTGTTTAAGATCATATGATATGAATGTCCTTAGAACAAGTATGATTCTAAGTTTCATTGTATGTAATATATCGCATCAATTCAAAGTTCCTATATTTTTCACAAATGAAACACTTAGATTAAAAAAAAAAAAAACACTTCACCAAAACTTCCTTTTCATAATTTGTCGAACACAAAACAACCTTGTCATGCAATGAACATGCTCTCGACGTTGTAATCTCATGAACAAAACCATACGTTACAACGTGAAGAACACAATAATGTTGCATTATGTCAAACATAGTAATGACAGATAGAGACAAATGTAGTAACGTTGCAATCTAACAATTATAGTAACGTTGCAATGTGATGAACATAAATTGACGTCACAATGTGACAAACAATGTGAAGAACATAGTAATGTTGCATTATGTCGAATACAGTAACGACGGGAAGTGACGAGAGTAGTAACATTGCAATCTAACGAATATAGTAACGTTGCAATGTGATGAACATAAATTGACATCACAATGTGATGAACACATGCATGTTGTCATAATGTGGATAGTAACATCACAATGTGATGAACATAAAATAATGTTGCATTGTGTCGCACATCATCCTATCCTCACAATGTGATGAAAATTTCTTGACGCTATAATGTGATGCACTTATTCCAACGTTGCAATGTGATAAACATTTCCAAACGTCACAATCTATTGGACATAGTAACGTTGCAACCTATCAAACATAGTAACATCGTAATGTGACAAACATATACAAAGAAAACACCACGACATGAAAGAATCTGTCACTACATTGAAACAGTTGAAGATGAAAGGCACTTTCCCCTAGAGTTCCCTTGAATGAAAATGTTAGTTGTATAAATATATCCAAGAAAAAAAATACCATGATATTGATCACAATGTGATGCACTTATTCCAACATCGCAATGTGACAAACATTTCCAAATGTCAGAATCTGTTGAACATAGTAATGTTGCATTGTGACAAACACATAACGTTGCAATGTGATGAAAATATAAGATTGCAATGTGATGAACATAGTAACATCGCAATGCGACGAACACAATAACATTGTAATCTACCAAACATAGTAATGTTGCAATGTTACGAACAGAGACATTTCTTTGCAATGTGGATAATAACATCGCAATGTTTCGAACATAGTAACATTTCCATCTACAATATATAGTAACATCGCAATGTGAAGAACATATATAGATGTAGCAATGTGACAAGCATTTCCAAATGTCGTAATGTGTTGAACATAGTAACATTGGAATCTACCAAGCATAGTAATGATGCAATGTGACAAACTTATATGGACATCACATTGTGACAAACATATACAAACGTCACAATATGATGAACATTTAATCACATCACAATCTGACTAACATAGCATTCTCATAACAACATGACAAACATAAATGGACAATCTCAATGTGACGAACATAGCCCTATCATCGTAATGTTAGAAATATATCCTCACGTTGCAATGTGACGCACATTTCGTGACATCGCATTGTGATAGACCTTTCCAAACCTCGCAATGGGACAAACACAAGGCATTGTCACAATTTTATGTACACAACCCAATGTACCAATGTGAAAAACATAGACTGACATTGCAATGAGAAGAACATTTCGCAATGTCGCAATGTGACGAACATAACCTATTGTCGAACTGTGAAAAACCTATTCCAACTCCATAATGTCAGAAACAAAAACCCTTCCTCATAATTTGATGACCATAACCTTACAATGTCATGTGACGAACAAAATCTAATGTCACAATGTGACGAATAAAACCTGATGTTGCAATGTGATGAAAAAAACATGATCAACACTCTAATGCAGTAGTACCATAGTAAACTATGGTTAACATAATCAACATGGACCACAACAATGAGATCCACATGGTCAATGAGGTTCAACCATGGGCATGTTCAACCATAATAAACTCTGGTCAACCATAGTCAACCATAGTCATGGTGAACCACACTCAACCATGATGAAGGAAAACCATGATCGACCATAGTCAACCTTTCCTCCCCAAATTTAACTAAGGTCTACCAAAGTTAACCATGGTCATGGTCAACCATACCCAACCATAGTCATTGTCAATTAAGGTATTATTGTATTAATACTTTAATAAGGTATTATTGTATTAATACTTTAATAATGTTGGACATAATAACGTTGCAACCTACCAAACATAGTAACATCGCAATGTGACAAACATATACAAAGAAAACACCACGGCATGAAAGAATCTGTCATGACATTGAAACAGTTGAAGATGAAAGGCACTTTCCCCTAGAGTTCC
Source organism: Picea mariana (assembly GCA_032191745.1). Classification (NCBI taxonomy): domain Eukaryota; kingdom Viridiplantae; phylum Streptophyta; class Pinopsida; order Pinales; family Pinaceae; genus Picea; species Picea mariana. The sequence continues at coordinate 6,525 of JASDQU010413498.1, forward strand.
CTTGAATGAACACGTTAGTTGTATAAATATATCCAAGAAAAACAATACCATGATATTGATCACAATGTGATGCACTTATTCCAACATGGCAATGTGACAAACATTTCCAAATGTCAGAATCTGTTGAACATAGTAATGTTGCAATGTGACAAACATATAATGTTGCAATGTGATGAAAATATAACATTGAAATGTGACGAACATAGTAACATCGCAATGTGACAAACACAATAACATTGCAATCTACCAAACATAGTAACGTTGCAATGTTATGATAGAGACATTTCTTCGCAATGTGGATAATAACGTCGCAATGTGTCGAACATAGTAACATTTCCATATACCATATATAGTAACGTCGCAATGTGACGAACATATATAGATGTAGCAATGTGACAAGCATTTCCAAATGTCGTAATGTGTTGAACATAGTAACATTGGAGTCTACCAAGCATAGTAATGTCGCAAAGTGACGAACTTATATGGACATCACATTGTGACGAACATATACAAACGTCACAATGTGACAAACATTTAATCACATCACAATCTGACTAACATAGCCTTCTCGTAACAATGTGAAAAACATAAATGTACATCGCAATGTGATGAACATAGCCCTATCATCATAATGTTACAAATATATCCTCACGTTGCAATGTGACGCACATGTCGTGACATCGCATTGTGATATACATTTCCAAACGTCACAATGGGACAAACACAAGGCATTGTCACAATTTTATGTACACAACCCAATCTACCAATGTGAAAAACATAGACCGACATTGCAATGAGAAGAACATTTCGCGACATCACAATGTGACGAACATAACCCATTGTCGAACTGTGAAAAACCTATTCCAACTCCATAATGTCAGAAACAAAAACCCTTCCTCATAATTTGATGACCATAACCTTACGATGTCATGTGACGAACAAAATCTAATGTCGCAATGTGACGATTAAAACTTGATGTTGCAATGTGACGAAAAAAACATGATCAACACTCTAATGCAGTAGTACCATAGTAAACTATGGTTAACATAATCAACATGGCCCACCACAATGAGATCCACATGGTCAACGAGGTTCAACCATGGGCATGTTCAACCATAATAAACTCTAGTCAACCATAGTCATCCATGGTCATGGTGAACCACACTCAACCATGATGAAGAGAAACCATGATCAACCATATTCAACCTTTCCTCCCCAAATTTAACTAAGGTCTACCAAAGTTAACCATGGTCATGGTCAACCATACTCAACCATAGTCATTGTCAATTAAGGTATTAATACTTTAATAATGTATTTATTAATGTATTATTACTTCAATAATGTATTATTAATGTATTAATAATTCAATATGTTACATTATACATTAATGTATTAATGTCATTCATAGTCATGACCATAAGAAACCATGATCATCGTCCACCATAATCAACCACAACCATTTTCAATAATTCTATTAATGTATTAATACTTTAATAATACTTTATTGATGTATCATTACTTTAATAATGTATTATTAATATATTACTTTATTAGTGTATTAATACTTTAGCAATGTATTAGTTAATAATATATATGATTTGCAGAACGAAGGTGATGCTAGTGAAGATAAAGCAAAGGTCAGGGTTTCTCCAGAGCCTCCTAGATCGATGAAGCCTGTCCAAACTGCACTGAGTAAAGGGAAAGGACCTAAAACAAGAAATACGCCCTCGAATGCAAAAAATCCACAAACCCAATGGAGGATCCCCTCTGCATGCAATTAGGGCATTATTAGATAAACTTTATTATATTAACATATTCTCTATTAATTCCCCCCCCCCCNGGAAGGCATTATTAGATAAACTTTATTATATTAACATATTCTCTATTAATGCCTCCCCCTCCCACCCTCTATAGAGGGTATAGAGGGTGGGATGGGGCGACATTAATAGAGAATATGTATATAGAGGGTGGGAGGGGGCAACATTAATAGATAATATGTTAATGCTCCCCCTCCCCTCTCACCCTGTATATACATATTCTCTATTAATGCACCCCCCTCCCTCCCTCTATATAGAGAGTGGGAAGCAGGGGCATTATTAGATAAACTTTATTATATTAACATATTCTCTATTAATGCTCCCCTCCTCCCACCCTCTATATGGGAAGGGGGGGCATTATTATATAAACTTTATTATATTAACATATTCTCTATTAATGCCCCCCGTCCCACCCTCTATAGAGGGTGGGTGGGGGGGGCATTAATACTGAATATGTATATAGAGGGCGGGAGGGGAGAGCATTAATAGAGAATATGTTAATGAGGGTGGGAGGGCAGTGCATTAATAGAGAATATGTATATAGAGGGTGAGAGGGGGGGAGCATTAACACATTCTCTGTTAATGCTCCCCCCTCCCAGGGTGAGAGGAGGGGGCATTAACATATTCTCTATTAATGCAGCCCCCTCCCACCCTTTATATACATATTCTCTATTAATTCCCTGCCCTATAGAGGGTGGGAGTGCATTAATAGAGAATGTGTATATAAAGAGTGGGAGGGGGAGGCATTAATAGAGAATATGTATTAATTAATACATTACTACTTTATTAATGTATTAATAATTTAATATTTTACATTGTAATAATGTATTACTTTATTATTATATTATTTGTTTATCAATGTATTAATGTATTAATTAATTAATGCATCACATTATTAATTTATGAATCATTTTATACATTATATTAAACACTAATGTAAATTAATATTTTTATTTATATATTTTTATTATATATTACATGAATGTTACATTATACATTAATGTATTAAATTACTACACATTAATGTATTGTATATTAATACCTTAATGTATTATATTTACATTAATGTAATACATTATATATTAGTACTTTAATTTATACATTAGAATAATATAATAATGTATTATTAAATATATTAAGATATCAATTATTAATATATTAATGTAATGTATTACTAAATACATTGATACATTATATTATTAATGTATCAATGAATTAATATGTTACAGTATATAATAATGTAAATTAATACTTTAATTTTTATATTATTATTGTATATTAAATTATTGTAATAATTAACTATTACATTAATTATCTATTAATACATTAATGGTAGTTGCCAAGACATGTAGATTGTCAACTAACAACAACCACTTTATAAAAGTGGTTGATATACGCCAACCTAATAATGTCGAATATGTTATATGTATTACATATAACTTAGTTTTAGTTTTATTGCGTGACGTTGGCATCAGGCCCTCGAGCTAGGAGGGTGGCGGTGGGATGTTGGCATACCATTAATGACATTGGCATTGGGGTTGGCTATGAGAGCAAGAGGGTGGTCAGAACAGGTGGCTGGGTTCGTTAGAACATCTCAAGCAGGTGGAGTCTATCGTATCATTCTTCGTTCCTGGTTTTATGTCTGAGATCCTTGCTGCAGTCATATAACATTCATCCCGGGGAGATGCTGGTGAGATCACCCAGAGTACTGCTATAAGGGTGAAGCAGTTATGAAGTAGTCATTAAGAGAAACGTTGGGGGAGAGCACCCTGATCTGATGCTAGTTGAGTCCTGCAAAATTGTGAAACATATAAAGTTATCTGAGAACATCAATGGTCTCCATGACAGGTGCACTTCAATGGACTCCATGACAGGTGCACTTTAGATTCTCTGTTCATTGTTATTCCCCGTGTGTACATTGACTATTTTATTTCATATAAAGTTATCTGAGAACATCAATGGTCTCCATGACAGGTGCACTTCAATGGACTCCATGACAGGTGCACTTCAGATTCTCTGTTCATTGTTATTCCCCATGTGTACATTGGCTATTTT
>JASDQU010413499.1:0-10396 GCA_032191745.1 Picea mariana
GGTGTAGAATAATAACTTTCACTAGGTCTAATAATGCCAAATTCTAACATTTCTTCAACCATACACTTAATTTCACTCTTCTGGGCATAAGGGTATCTGTAGGGCCTAATGTTAGGAGGAACACTCCCAGGAATTAAGTGAATAACATGATCATGATCACGAGTGGGTGGAAGACCTCTGGGAATATCTTCAAATACTTTGGAATGTTTATCAATGATCCCTTGGAGATATAGAGGAATATATGGCTTATATGTTTGAACATATAGTGAGAATAGTTGTGCAATTACACCCGATGCCTATTTTTCAATAATGTTTTCATGCCATTAGAGCTTAACACCTTACTGGGTTTCCCTGTGATACCCCTTAACTCAAATTCCTTTCCTTCCAAGGAAAATTTCATGAAAAGTTCTTGAAAATTAAAAGCTATTGATCCCAATGATTGTAACCATTGGACCCCTAGTACGAAATCAACACCACCCATGGATATAGAAATCATTGGACTATTCATTACATATTCCCCCATAGTGAGATTGATCTCATGGAATTTTCCTGAGCAATTGATAGTTCCTCCATTTGCAATTAGTACTTGAAACTATGGTGATGGATATATAAAGCAATTGAGAGCTTTGGATAATTTACAGTGAATGAAATTATGAGTACTATTGTTCCTAGGATTGATTTTAAGGCTCAAAGAATAATGTTAGGCATAAAAGGTTTTAAATGAAGTGTTTTGTGAGTGATTTTTTCTACCTTCAGTTTTCTAAGAAATAATATTTAAATGAAATTAATGATAAGATAGTACAAAGGTTGTATATCGTTATCTGACTCACAATTATAATGTCAAATGATGTAGAAATATTTAAAAAATTGTTAAAACAAAGTCAGGTATCAATTATAGATAAGTCTCACCATGTTTGCAGTAGAAGAACAGTAAAAGATGCACCCTTGAACATGAGATAAAAATTCAGTAATTCACACAAATCACAGGTCTTGTTTTACTCACAGTAATAACAGAGGAAAATTTGTTATTGAATGAATTGTTGATATATTATGATCACAGTAGATGTAGTACTAAATTGTAATCATTCACTCTTTAATAACTACATAAATAAATTCAGAGAAATGGAAACACAGAAGGAACACATAAATCAAATTGAACGAAACTTAGAATCTCTTTCTGCACTTGTATTAATATTCAAAAAAGGTTTTCTCTTTTACATTCGGCAAGAAGAAGCCTAGAATAGATCTAAAATATGTCTTTTTATACAAAATTTGTCACAACTGAAAAATGTTCGACTTCCCACAATATATGACTAAAAATAGAATATATCTGAATAAAATAACAACATGCAAATATTGTTGAGTTTTACTAGAGATTCCTTTGTCTTTTTGTTTTCTTGTAGATGCACTCATTTTCCTTTGATATTTGAGTCGGGTACACATGTCCATTAAGGCCACCACAATAATTTGGCTTACTGCCTTTTCCATTTGATCTCGTTGGCATATGTTCATTGGGATAAGGAATTGCAGTTGAAGACATGGGGGGATAATTAGATGAATAGCTCAGTGTTGGATCGTTATGGGATGGTTAACGGTTACAGGGAAGAGTAATTTTTCATGAAAATAATGATGCGGGAATAAGTGTCCAATAAGGAGGTGTGATGAGTGGATGCAAGAATGCAGGTGGTAGGGATAGACGGGGTAAGTGACAGTTGGAGGGTGAAAGGTAAAGTGGGTGGAGAAAGTGGACGATGTGCATGTTTTCTCATTTTCTTCCAGCTATACTTGAGTTTATCTGTTCAATGCATTTGGTTCACATGTCGATCAATGCTACCATGAATCTTGAAGGCTCAATCCTTTCATTCAATTCAAAGGAAAACATATTCTTCTGTATTTTTGAAAGCTTCTCCTGGATCTTGTTCACTTCTTGGACTATGACCTGATATTGTGAACTTGGATTAACCAAACATTCATTGATTTTAAGTAAATCAATCTGGCTCATCTCTTGGATGTTCACCTAAGTATTTTCCTTGTTATTTCTATATATTTGTTGGTTCATTTCTATTTCGATCTGCCCCAGTGCCTCTAAGATACTATTTCCTTCTAACTCAATTAAATTTTTATTAATTGAGGATAATTCCTCTAGAAAATCCTCTTTTACATCTCTTGCAGGTTTCTTTCCTTCTTCTAGATTTGTTTCCCAGGATTTTAGGGTCATTTCACCTCTTACTTGTTCATAATGAGAGAGAAGGGTAAGACTAGGGGTATTAGCTCTCTGCTTCCATATGAGGACCTATTGAAACTTATATCGGGCTACGCCGGCCTCTTTTTCCTTGACATAAATATTTTTTAAAGAAAGGTCTACTGGCTGATAACATTTGTGAATAACATCTACTTTTTAATATAGCTCTTGCTGGACAAATTTCAACTTCTCGTTGATTTCTGATTCTTGTGTTTTGAAGGAAGTAATATATATTGTTGTATTCTTTGTTAGGGTCAATATGTCCTACAAATGCTCAATCAAATCATCATGCTGAGTGATCAAACATTGATTGGTCTATGAACTCCAGTAGAGAAGCTCATGGTTATCCTGTAATTGCCTCATTTGATGCTGATAACTAGCCCTGATTTGTTCAATGTCCTGGTTCATCCTGATCCTAACAATTTTCTCTGTACTACGTATCTCATTCTGCAATTTCTCTACCAATATACATTTTTGTCGTAGTTGTTCAGTTAAATTGTCCAGTGACCATTGATTGGTAGTGGCAAAAGCCCCTAGTGAGCCTGCAACTTCTTTCACAAAATCAGGATAATATTGGTCCTTCCCATCATACACCAATCTTTTCCTTTTAGTGACTACTCCATCCTTTTGGTGAGATTCTCCTTTTATAATGGCTTTTCATTTCTTGTTGAAAAAGAAATTTGAGGGAGGCATCTCTTCACGCAAGATAGGAGTAAGATCACCAACAAACTGAATTCGAAACTAGGATTTCTGAAGCTGGTCTGTAAAGGGTTTAATGATGTAACAGGAGAAATAATTTATGTGGAATGTTCCTGTCCTTTTGTATTCAGGGTGCCAGTAGAAGTAGTTGGCTTTGAATGAGGAACAACTTGTCTCGGATTCATGAAAGCTTTGAACCGAGCTAACACTTGTGGGTCATACAATCCTGACAGTGATGTTCTTATGTTGTGAAATAAAACTTTTGGGATTTTTGGGACTTATTCAACTTTGTGCTTAGTGAAGAAACCTGGCTCAGATCCTATGGGTCTAGCTTCCTATGAAGAGGGAATGGTTTTTGAATCTCCTTGCAATATCTTTGGAAAATTCTTTCATCTGTGATTTTGAAAGCTAAGAAACCATCTTGTTGGACAAGGGGCAGAGTCTGGAATTTGCTTTGAACTTCCTCATAAGATCTAACTCTCCTAAACATTTTGTCATAAGGGTAATTCTTATCCAAATGATCTTCCACCATCTTATGTGGATCGTGCTTCTTGAATTCAATGTCAACTAAATTGACATCCTCCAAGGCTATGGCCTCAAATTTAGAGTGACTGAAATCTAGTCATTTGAACATGCCAACTTGAATGGGAAAAGTTGGCCAAACCTTTTTCTGAGATGCATTTAACTCCTTGTTGGTACCTCCTACCACTGTTTGGTATGCCACTTCTCTGCACACCAACCCGTCGAGTAAAAACTATGGAAGGGCATGAGGAGGAATGGAGCAACCAAATACTCTGATATAGGAGAAATTCTCTTCAATGAACCAGTATGCAAGTGTTCCTAAGTTCCCCATAATTATTTCTGAAATACAGGGCGGCGGGTGACCATAGATAGCTATGTGAACAGGTACCACAATGTTGTGGCAGATTTTGTAAAAGAAATATTTGTCATTTTCCTCCCATAATTTGGAGTGGTAGAAATGAATTGGCTCAAAACTGACTAGGGTCCAACTCCAGTTCATCAGGGGAAAAGGGGTCATGAAACAAATGGCATCCATAACATATGCTGCCATATAAAAAGGGTTAGGATACCCTTTTGATTTTTCTAATTTATACTCAACGATTTCCTTGGCCAAATTATCAGATATCATTTTAGCCCAATTGAAGGTAAAACCCTCGACTACCTCATTCATAATGGCTACCTACTCAACTAAGAAATGTGTAGGTTTCTTTTTCCCAGACAGGTGACAGAGCATCATGGACATATACAACATATGAGAATATAAGGACATCATGGCATACATACCATGAGCGTTGACTCTGAATTCTTCTGGATGTCCCCACCGGGTCTTGACTATCTCATGACTGTTTCTATCGTATTGAGTGCATTCCTTTCTCTCAAAATCTATAAGAAATGCAACATTGTAAGTGTATTTAGGGGTAGGGGAAATATTTTACATTACTTGTAGGTTCTCTGGTCGGAAAGAGATGATGACGACTTGCTGGTGGTTGATGATGCTCCTGGTTTGGATGTCGACATGTTCCAAAGCCAAATTTATCATATCATTGTAGGGTATGATTCTAGGTCATGCAACGATCTTATGCAATTTCAACTGTGCTACCAATCTAAGCTTAGATCTAAATGACTCTTCATCTTCTTCGACAGAGTCATCTGGACAGTTAATGATCTCATGCTATAAGACATCAAAAACTTGCTTCCAAGTTTTGATGGTGTCTGCAACTCATGGAGTTGTGTCTGATAGAAAATCTGTATTTTGATTTGAATCATCACCCGATGAATCAAGATTCTTTACATCTTTTTGTGGTGCCACAATCCTCAAGGAAATAGAATTATCCTACCGGTGACAAGAGAAGTCTGTAAGCTCTACACTGAATAAAATACTACTAATTGCAAATGGAAAAAATGATTTTGAAATTCAAAGTGCTTTATTCAAAAAGTCTATTGATCTTCGTATAGCTCTACTGAAGAAGAATTTATTAAACTTAATGGAATTCATTACCTGGTGATCTGCAATCTTTATTTGAAATCAGTAACCTTATTCCATCATAAATTCCATTAATACTTCAACAGTTCATGTTCGGAATTTTTGGATGTGACAGGGTGGATATCTCCTGAAGTTTGAATCCGTGGAGGAGTTAATCTCTAAGTAATCACTTTTATGTCTTAGTTAATCATGTTCTAAAAATGTTGTATTAAATTTAAGTATTTTGGGAGTTCAGAATTCATAAGTTTTGAATATAGCACACGGGAAAATTTCTGAAGTCCGAAACTATGAAGTAATTAATTAACACTTAATCATGAATAATTAAAGTCATTAACTTCTTTATTAACTCTTTGAAACCCCCTTTTTATTTTTTAATGTCTAGGAAATTTCGCCTAATCTTGTTTTGAGGATATGTTTTTAAGTTTTCAGAGTCAAGGTAAGTTTATTTCTTTCTATGAAGAATAAAAGAAAATAAGAAAGGAGAAATAAAATATGAAGTGGATAAGAACTCGAGGATAGGTAAAATAACCAAATCAAGGATTCAGAGGATCTGAAACGAAAATATCCTAATCCTACACAAGTTTGTGTATTTAGTTCAGACTTCCTTCGGGCTTATTCATTTTTATTTTATTTACGAGATGGCTTTAGATTTTATCAACATGACACTTTAAGTTGTAATTTTATACCTCTCTGATATTTAGGTTGGGTGATAGTATTATCATAAGAAAAACTTCCTTCACATTCATTTCAAAAAGAATTTTCTTAAAATTTTATTTGAACTATAAGAAGAATAGGAACTCATACCTTATTTACCTTTTGAAATTTCAGAAAGGCAGATTATTTATTTATCACCTGTTTTTAGAGAAATCAAAATGTTTGAAAAATGAGTGTCGGATTCTTATTTAGCGTCATCTCCTATTCAACAAGATATATTCTACAAGAGGGATCAAATGCAAAATTTCAGAAAATCCTGTAGAATAGAGATGATATGTGATACATATGTTTTTATTTTTCATTTCCATGACATCAATAAATCATAAATTTATTGAAAATATTTACAACAGATGATCAAATGACTCGAGTAATTTACAAAAAGGAAAGAACAATTGAAAATCAAAATGCCAATGTCAATCCAATCTGATGTATACAATGGAAATCTAAAATGTAATTACTGCATGAAATGTTTTAAAAAACACCCATTGATAGGAGCATCAAGAATTTCTCCACCGAGAATGAGTTTTTTCCCTCAACAACTGCATTTTTGAATTGTCCAAACTAGAGATGATCGAATTTTCTATGTTTCTCTTCATCTTCCTTTCTATATTTCCATTTTAAAACTAAATCGCCAGGAAGAAACTCCTTGTCTTTGGATTTTTTATCGAAAAGGGATTTCATATTATCATGGTACTTTTGAAGCTTATCATCCACTTCTACTCCATTATGCTGAACTTTGATGATTTGATTCATTCTTCTCATAACGACGTTTGTCTCTTTGTAATATCCCTCGTCCGAACCCAAATGCAAGTGTAATTCAAGTATATTCAAGCTACTGAGTTGTTTAGACATCATTTTTGTAATACACCTTTCATGGCATGGTGTGTGCATATGCTGCGCAGTAAAGTGATGTAGTGTGCACATTTCTGGATACTGCATGCAACCTTGAGGACAACGGATACCGTGCACAGTAACTAAAGTGCCTGCAATATTAAGGTCAACGAACCTTTATGTATATAATATGCATTATAGTCTGGTGAGCCAATATTATAAGCCAGAATGCTTATGTTTTAGAATTAGGCCAGAGTGCCTAGATGTTAAAGGCCACCGTGCCTATTTTGTATATGTCTCATGATTAATATAAAATACATCGCTTCGTGTAGACTGACCATGATAAAAGAGAAGGGGGACTAGATTCCACCAATTAGGGAAAGGGAGGGCCAAAAGCCAAGGAAAGGGCTAAGCGAGAGAGCTTAAGCCAAAAAGGAATATTAAATTAATATTTCTTAGAACATAAAGTATGGATAATTATTTTATCCTAAGTCCTAAAGAAGGGGACAAGTGTATCCAAGAAGCTTCCAACATGACAAGTGTCAAGTTGGAGACATGCATACTTATTGCCGAGACTTATTGCATTTGGGGGGAATCTTACCATTTTTTCCGGGACGAGAGAACGATTATTGGGGGAGCTATCCTCATACCTTTCAATCATTGTACATGAACCTGTTTTCGTGGCCATTTTTCCTATTGGTGTACCTATTATCTTAGGAGTAGGATTGAAGAGGCGGGTTGTTAGGCCCATGAGCAATTCTTTGAGTGAGAGAATTGTTGGGGATCAATTTCCTGAAGGTGCTAAACTACAACTACAGTTCTCTGAGACTTACGATCTGGCCTGTTTCTAAAGCCTTGGAAGGGAAGTGGAGTAGCTAAAGAACTGTTGAGAAGAGAAGGGGCACACTTCCTTTGGTAGGATAGGAATGTAGGGAATGAGAGGCTGTAGGCTGTCGGTTGAGTGAGTACCTGAGATGGAGTCTTTCCTGTTGACCGCGAACCCTTAGCCTGGTTAGGAACCAATTACCTGGGTGGAGTCTAGTCCTAGCTCGGGGGTGACTCACTATTGAGAGTGATGAACAGTGTAGTCTAAGGCTGGGAGGTTTGTGGATGGTCTACATGCAGTTGGTGACATTCTTACCAAGATAAGTATCGGTTCTGTGATTAATTTACATGCTACATTGTCATTTATGTGTTAATTTATGGGTTTTATGGCATGTGTGAGAATATATGTCTGTATGTTTAAGGGTATACCCCTGTGAACGCTACATGTCTGTGATTACTATTAATACAGCCTGAAAATTGTATATTTACATAATGCAACTGTTTGTTTATGTTTTATATGTGAAGCTTCCACTAGAGCGTTTTATGTATATGTTTAATTGCATGCAGTTCAATATGTATGTATGCATGTGTGTGTATATACGTATTTAAAAAGAAAAATTATGTGACATACCTCAGTTGGATACTGGGTTGTTACCATATGTTGTTAGAGCTAAGTTAAGCGTCTGAGTAGTGACTTTCCCCGGCCTGTTGGTGGCCAGGGAGGTACGTTACATTATGGTATCAGAGCATCAGTTTTCGACACTAAGCCTGAATGGGACAAACAAGTCAAATGGAGACAAGATTGCAGTATGGTATCGATTATAGCATGGTATATAGTATATTTGCGTTCATGGAAAATTGAACCACCGCACGGGAGAATAATATGTAGGGATGCACACGCTAAAATTAGCATTGCGCAGAGTGAATACACATATTAAGGGTGCACATGGTGTGCACGGTATGGTAAGGCACAATGAAGTTTGATTGGTGCGCACACAATATGGGTATGATTTGTATCGCTACAGTGCAGGAAAGGGTGCGTGCAGGCGATTTTTTGCGGTAGCGATTGAGTATTCGATGGGGCATACAAAGTATTGCACATGGTAAGGCATATTGAACTTTAGCATGGTGCAATGCATAGAGCGAAATTCATGTGGAATATCCGAGTGCGATACAGAAACAGTGTGCAGTGGATATTGGTGTGCAACACAGAAGTAGTATGTGCAAGGTATTAGTGCGACGAAGAGAAAATGTATAGCAGATACAGGTGCGTGGAAGCATGAAATTACCTTATAAAGTCACTTTGAATGATAAATAAAGGTACACAAGTTGAATTTATGCATGCAAAATCATCTGAAAGGCTAATTAAGACGATGAACCTGAGTTTAATAGAAAATTTATATAGTATTCAAAGAAAGAGGAGTACACAACTGCATTGAAGTGTTATCTAAATGAGTCAAGTGAGTGAGATGAATTTTGATTTTTATTCAAATAGTTGAAAGTGAAATATAAGTTACAAGAAGACACATAATATTAAAGGAAACACGATTCATATCACCATCAGTTGGAATCTTGTCCTAAGCAGTACAAAATCTGCTACTGTGCTTATATATTCATTTAAAATACGAAATTACAAAAGGGGATGATTCAAAATAGCAGTTTCCCTATTTAAATAGACCATACAAGAACAGGCCTATCACCTCCAGAGATTCATTACCTCTACTACCATCTGTCCAAAAATCGTTGAAATATACTCAATTGTATTTGAGGGATCATTTAATCTTAGCTAGCTCCTCCTTAAAATAATCTAACCAGACCGGTTGATTCTCTCCAACACTTTCAATCGCTTCAGCGACGGGTTCTTTCTTCGGTCGCTTGTTTCGTTTCTTCCTAGCAGCTGGTCTGTTGATAACCAGATCTCTCATGATTGGATTTCACCTGATTTCCCATCTAGAATCAATAACAACTACTGTGTGAAATTTAGTCGTGAGTATTTGTGTGACTACCTTTTCCTTCGTACTCGTAGGAAAATTTAGCATGTTGCCCAAATAACTAATCTCATTGGATTTAACTGGGTCCATATACCTCAATTGTGTGGGAACCAAAATACTTTTGCAGATATGAGAAGCTCAAACCAATTTGGAGACTGGTTGCTGATGGATAAGATGATGCTTCCATACCCGAGAGTTGGTTATTATAGAGCCTCAATCATGAATCATTGGCAGACTTGTGCACAAGTACGATGGGCACCATGCTCGGCTAATCCATTTCAAATGATTAAAATTTTTGAGTTCGTTACATGGTGGCATTCACCTAACTTCAAATGGTTGTGATGTATCGAGCGAATGAGACGGAGTGATCTGACTAATCGTCACCCATCCCATGAATGGTGTATTTGACATATTGAAGAATGTGACATCGGAACTNGGTTTCTGCAAACCGCCTTTCGCCCGATGTATCTTTGCGCGATGATGTAGTTCTTGCTAAGTTCTCAAAACTTGGGTCTTTTCTAATAATTGTCATGGTGGCAACACCAAGAAATCAGAGAAGATAATTCTAATATATTTATTGAGCCGAAATAGTTCATATTTCTCATGGATTGTTGATTTAGTTAACCTAATAAGTTTTAATGGTTGCACATTTTGCATAATTAACAACAACTAGATCAGATCAGATCCGTACCGAATCCATAGGAATGGAAGAGACAAGGAGAAATTACAATCAACAAGATGAGAGCAGAGGGATGAATGACGATTTGGAAATTGAAGGAACAAACTCCAATGGACATGGAGAGTAAAGGGATGAAAACCTAAATATGCTAGAGACCATTAAAAATTTGCAAAAGGATGTCCAAAGGCATAAAGCTGATAATGAAAGGCTTATGTGTTAAGAACCAAATATCAATATAGCATAGAAAAACCTCAAAAAAAGTACTCAACGCCTTGAAAAAGAGATAATTTCAAATAATAAGCCTCTTCAAGGGGGAAACCTCCTTTTACCCCACTTAAATGTTCAATTACAAGATGATTCAAAATGAAAATGTCTCCTTGGTATACATAGAAGACTAGGAGGTATAATTA
>JASDQU010413500.1:0-10396 GCA_032191745.1 Picea mariana
ATTCTGAGAGAGGAGACTGTGAGAGAAAGAAGAGGAAGTTACAGCGGGTTTTGCTGTAGGTTGTATCCCTTCATTTTGTTGGATAATAATAAAGAAAGGACCTGGCAATTTCTCTGGTGGACGTAGCCCACACTGGGTGAACCACGTAAATCTGTGTCTCTCTTGTATTGTGTATATTTTGTGTTTTATTTCCACATTTTTTTTATTTTATTGCTCCGTGGTCCTGTTTTTCTAACACACTTGATGAATACCAATTATGGGGGTCCATCAAATCGAATTTTTTTATGAGCTTCGATCCTCGGACTTGTGGGTTATGGCCCACGAAATAGACCACAATCGAGTCCATGCAACAATAAAACTTTACATATCCACCAATACGCCCTGAATAAAATGGAGTCCTTGTATCTCAATCGTCCAAATGAAGTTCATAGGAACTTCATTATAATCGTTCCTCAATCCTCTTATATAGTTTGTGGATTTTTTTTCTTGCCTCTTCCAGCTCCTTGAAGTTCCTAATTCCAACACTCACTGTCCATCGTAGAACCTTTGGAAATCTGACATTCCATCAGGAACAAATCATTTGTCATCGTGCGACAATTGGCTAGGACCAATGGTTACAACATTGTGTGCAATTTATTTGTGTCGCACAATCATTGGCTAAGACCAATGGCTACAACACTACGTGAATTCATTTGTCATCATTGTTCTCTCCTTGTCTGGTCTATGTGCAAAAGGATTCATCAATAACGATGTCTGATCGTTGATACATGATGATCAATGATTGGATCTTATCTCAATAGGTCAATGAAATATGTGTTCACCCAAATGTTTGTGACAGCCCCTCGGCTCTCTTTGTGAAGAACCAACAACTTGTGCATTTTTGTCATACCCCTTCTCATCTTGGACCTGTGATACAAATATGCATAGTCCACTCTCACACATGTATTCAAACATGGATTCAACCACACAGGATTAAACCATAATTAATTAGATATCACAATATATAAACAGAGATACATAAAATACATAGTTTATATTAATATCGAGCTCAAGTTCATTACACATACGACCTCTCTAGGCCTGGCCTCGATTTTACATTGTGTAGACACCCCTTTCTAAGCACATAGGATTAAAATTTAAATGACACAATATAATATGGATTAGATCATTGAAAGGATCCGATCAAATCCCTAACATCACTCATGATCCATAGAAATTGGAATATCATTAACAAGCAATTAACAAACTCGATCAAATCCGAGGAAATCTTGTCCTCGTGACCATGTTGTCTTCTGGAAGGTATCAAAATTTCAATTTTGACTTGGGGTAGTTTTTCTCCTGCATAAATTTGATAGGCTTGCAACTTGTGGGTTTTGGGAAAACTATATAACATGCAAGTTGATCATTCTGATGGAAAAGTTTGCAAAGGAAAAGGGTCGATACGCTTGTGGCTTGCAAGTTTCAGGAAAACCCTATAACATGCAAGTTTATTATTCCAATGGAAAATTCCATGAAGGAAAAAGTTTGATAGGCTTGTGGGTTTCAAGAAAACCCTATAACATGCAACTTGACATTCTAATGGAAAATTGCATGAAGGAAAAAGTATGATAAGCTTGTGGCTTGTGGGTTTTGGGAAAACCCTATAACATGCAACTTGACATTCTGATGGAAATGTCCATTAAGGAAAAATTTTGATAGACTTTTGGCTTGTAGGTTTCTGAAAACCTTATGACAGGGGCATGTCATATTAACATGTTGCTATAGTAGTGCCAAACAATTTGAAGATGAATTCAAATTGTTTTAAGGACCATTGTATTAGTAAACCAATCAATTTTTACGAATATTTTTAGGATTTTAGAGGTCATAAACTTGTAGAGGAAATTTGAGGCCATAAATGGAATTTTTAGGAGGTAAGATATTTCTAGCAAGTCATTCTAAGTGCAAAACAGAGCTTGTATAAGGAAGTTACAAATGAAACAATATAAGGTATAAATTAAGTACCAGTTTACTTCCAGAGGGCATAACTGCTTGCTTAAAAGTAGTTTGGTGCACATGAGCAGTTTTTGGAAAGATCATGGACCTTAGAAGGAAGCCGTAGAACCAGAATTGGAATATGGGTACCTAAAATTGTACAGGATGGAAGAGAAGACATTGGTAGCTCAAAGGGAAAAATGAGAAAATAGTCTAAACTTATGCAGACCATAACGATCATCCTAGAGCTCAGATTGAGAAAATGAGCATTCATTAGAAATATTATTCAAATAGGAATGTGTCTAAAGAATCATAATTTGATTTATGCATTGTTTTCTTCATAAATTGAGATGAAGAATGTTTTGTAGCCTAATTAATAAAATATTTTGCAATATGCTTAATTCTAACAAAAATTGTTGCTTGCACATTTTTTTTCAGAATTAGAGATACAAGAAATCATATTTGGTTTCCTACATGAGGAATAGAGATGTGGAGGATGTCCAACTATCTTACAGTCATGGAGAGGAGTTCATAGGTCTACCTATTATCTTGGGAAAATTAGAGACCGATTCCAATAGACATAGGGGTAGAGTTGAGCCTCTAGAGCTGGTTGAGACTATGAGAATCTTGGAGAAGGAAGTGCAAAGCTATAGATTAGACAATTAGATGATGAGGAATCAGGAAGAGCTACTACAGAGTTTGAATATGTTGCAGAGGCAAGTCAATAAAGATCATGGCGCAAAACAAGTAGCTAGTGCAATGCAAAGAGAAGCATCCAAATATCATTTTAGGAGGGATGATCATGGGGGGTCTAGACAATCAAGTATTTTTCACAGACATCGTCATCACCATTCACCAGGGCACGCGACCATAAGAGAATATGCACATTCAAGGTCGGAAAACAACACAAGTGTGTCCTCTGCAAGACATCTAAGGAGGATACATGGATCATATATATTGCAAAGGGAGCTCAGGAAGATCAAGCCACCATCATTTGATGGAGAGAATAGGAAGGGAGAAGATGCAAAGGCATGGTTGTTGGGAATTAGGAAAAATTTCTAGTTGCATGATTACTCGTCAAATGTAGAAGCCAAAATTGCATCCTACCATCTTCAAGGAAAGGCATCAATGTGGTGGAATTAGGTTAAGCACCTTGATGAGAAGAGAATTTCTTGGAAGCAGTTCAAGAAATATTTCTAGTAGCAGTATTTGTCAGAGAAATATTATGACAGGAAGATGTAAGAGTTATTTGAACTCAAACTTGGGAACATGGCCATGGATGAATATGAGAGGAAATTATTGGAACTTGTAAGGTATGTGGACTTCATCAGGGGTGAGAAGGTCAAAATTCAAAGGTTCCTAAGTGGACTGACATCCATCTATAAGGACAAAATTTGATTTGATGAGCCCAAGAATTTGGAAGAAGCCATAAGAAAGGATAAATATTTGTATGAGTAGAACAAAGGAAGGCCAACTTTCCAAAAGGCATGGGATGATAAGAATAAAGGAAACATGGATTAGAGGAAGAAATTATTCAATTCACCCTTCATCAGGAATAACTCACATGCATATCAGCAAGGGCAACCTTCTCAAGGTGATCAACAAATGACAGATTCCTTGGGGAAGAGGCCAATAATGTAGCCCATAAAGTGTTGGGGATGCAGGGGAGACCACATGTATAAACAGTGTCCTCACCAAGGAGATAAGATTAGGATTGTGCATAACATCAAAGAGGAGGAGCTAATAGAGGACATGGGAAAAATCATTCCAAAACAAACTTGGACAATATACAAGCAGACTATCAATCTCACATGATTGAGGTACAAGGTCAGATTGATAATCATCCCATAGCTATTTTGATTAATTTTGGAGCTAGTCATAGCTATTTAGATCCCAACCTAGTTGAAAGATTTAAATTGAATAAATGTACGCATGAAAAGTCTTGGTTAGTTTAGCTAGCTTCTGGAACCAACCAAATCATCAATGAGCTTGTTAAAGATTTCCCAGTAAATATGAATGGAGTCAACACTAAGGAATATTTGAACAGCATATCGCTTGGGTCTTATGAAGGCTTGATTGGTATGGATTGGCTAGACAAGAATTGTGTTGTCTTAGATTGGTATAACAAGACTTTCACATGTATTGATAAGGAAGGTAATTCAAGGCCATTTCAATGTATTCCAAGGCCTATATCTATCTGAGAGATTTCAACATTGTAGCTAAAAATAAGTTTTAGAAAAGGGTGTCAAATATATGCAACCCATATAGAAGATCCAATGAAGGATAAGGAGCCAAGTATTGAAGATTATCCAGTATTGAAGGAGTATGAAAATGTGTTTGAGGATTTTCCAGGATTGCCACCAAAAAGGGACATTGATTTCTATCGATTTAATGCCTAGAGTTTCCCCAGTGTCCAAAACTCCCTACAGAATGACCACATTATTACTGAAAGAATTGGAAATGCAACTAGAAGAGTTGTTGAATAAGGAGTACATACGCCCAAGTGTTTCTCCTTTTTGTGCCCCGGTTCTTTTTGTAAAGAAAAAGAATGGAACTTTGAGGTTGTGTATTGACTTCAGATAATTGAACAAGGTTACAGTCAAGAAAAAATATCATTTGTCGAGAATTGATGATCTTTTTTATCAATTAAAGGGAGCAAAGATTTATTCCAAGATTGACTTGATATCAAGCTATCATCAACTGAGAATCAAAGAAGAAGATACTAGAAAGATATCCTTGTGAACAAGGTATGGACACTATGAATTTTTGGTGGTGCCTTTTGGGTTGACAAATGCACCCGCTACATTTATGTGTCTAATGAATGGGGTGTTCAAAGATATCTTGGACAAGTTTGTTATTGCCTTCTTGGATGATATTATTATCTATTCCAAGACATAGGAGGAGCATGAGAAACATTTGAAAATGGTGTTGCAAGTATTGAGAGAGCACTAATTGTATGCCAAGTTAAGTAAGTGCACTTTTTACCAAAAACAGATCCATTATTTGGGTCACATTGTTTCATAAGATGGCATAGGAATGGTTTCAAAAAAGATTGAATCAATCAAAAGTTGGCCAATGCCAACGAATATTTCAGAGGTTAGATCACTTATGGTTCTAGATGGTTACTATAGGAGATTCATTGCAAGATTCTCCAAGATTTCACACCCAATAACATATTTGCAAAATAAAGGAGTAAAATTTGAATGGAGTATCAAGTGTGAAGAAAATTTCTAGTGCTTAAAGAATTTATTAACAAGTGCACCTATTTTAAAAGTTGCATATTCAAATGAGCATTTTTTTGTATGCACGGATTCGTGCAAGGGCTTGGTGGAGTCCTTACCCAAAATGGTCATGCAATTTGTTATGATTCTAGAAAATTAAAGGAGCATGAAATAAATTATGCTACACATGAATTGGAGTTCGCAGCCATAGTACATGCTTTAAAAATGTGGAGACATTACCTTATGGGAAGAAAATTTGAATTGAGGACAGACCATAGTGGTCTGAAATACTTGTTTAGACAGTCAACATTAAATGCCAGACACACTAGATGGCTAGAATTTCTCAGTGAATATGACTTTGAGATTAAGCACAAAAAGGGAAAAGAGAATAAAGTGATCAATGCACTCAGCAGAAGAGTGCATGAAATACATTCTACGACCATTAGTATGTATAGGAAAGATTTAAAAGATAGAATTTTAGAAGTTGTAACGACAGACCAACATTATGTGCAAGTTAAAGAAATATTACAACAGGATAATGCACAGCAGAAATATAAAGATTACAAGGTAGAAGAGGATGGAATCCTCTTGTTCAGAAACATAGTTTATGTTCCCAATTCTCAGGAATTGAGAAATTCAATTTTGAAGGAGATGCACAATGTGCCATACGCTGGACATCCAAAATACTAGAAAACTATTACAGTTGTAAGATGCCAAAACTTTTGGCCTAGTATGAAAATAGATGTAATCGATTATTTGGCCAGATGCATGGAATTTCATAAGGTAAAGGCTGAGCACATACATTCAGCAGGATTGTTGCAACCATTGCCCATTCCTGAATGGAAATGGGAGGTTGTTACTATTGATTTCATTACCAAATTTCTCAGGACAACAAAGCAACATGATTCCATCATAGTAGTGGTGGAAAAGATTACAAATGATACACTTTTCATTCCAATGAAAATAACTCATATGGCAGCCAATATTGCAGAAACTTATATGAAGGAAATTTCTAGGCTATATGGTTTTCCTGAGGCAATAGTATCGAACCAAAATCCAGAATACTAGAAAACTATTACAGTTGTAAGATGCCAAAACTTTTGGCCTAGTATGAAAAGAGATGTGACCAATTATTTAGCCAGATCCATGGAATGTCAGAAGGTAAAGGCTAAGCACATACATCCAGCGAGATTGTTGCAACCATTTCTCATTCCTAAATGGAAATGGGAGGTTTCTACTATTGATTTCATTACCAAATTTCCCGGGACAACAAAGCAACATGATTCCATCATAGTAGTGGTGGAAAATATTACAAAGGCTACACATTTCATTCTGATGAAAATAACTCATATGGTAGTCAATATTGCAAAAACTTATATGAAGGAAATTGCTAGGCTACATGGTGTTCCTGAGGCAATAGTATCGGACCAAAATCCTAAGTTCACTTCCAATTTTTGGAAGGGGTTGTTTAAAGGATTTGGGACCAATTTGAATTTCAGTATAGCATATCACCCAGAGTCAGATGGGTGGATAGAGAGGATTAATCAGATAATTGAAAACGTGTTGAGAATGTATGTAATGGGAAATCCTTCTAGGTGGGAGGACTATATCCATTTTGTTGAATTTGCTTACAAAAATGGGTATTAGGAATCATTGAAGAGGAGTTTGTTTGAAGCCTTGTATGCAAAAAAATGCAACATGCTAGTGAGCTAGGATAACCCAGTAGATAGAGTCATGATTGGGCCAGAATTATTAAGGGAAATGGAAGAGAGGATGGTAAAGATCAGATATAATTTGAAATTTCACATGACATGCAGAAGAGCTATGCCAATAAAATAAGAACACGTAGAGAATTCAAAGTGGGAGAACATGTGTTATTAAAGGTTAAATCCAAGAGGAGTCCGTTGAAGTTGGGAAGTTTCCCAAAATTAACAGCAAGATACTATGGATTGTTTGAAGTCCTAAAAAGGATAAGCTCATGAGTTGCATACATGCTGGCATTACCAGCATCCACGATAATTTATAATGTGTTCCATGTATATTTATTAAAAAATTATGTACCTGATCCTAACAATGTGATTGATTGAATTGTTATCTAGGTGGAACCCAAAGGGGACTTTGGGTGGAGCCAGTGTGCATCTTGGACTGGAAAGTCAAAGTTCTCATGAACAAAGCCATCATATTGGTAAAGGTTCAATGGACCTACTACGATTCTAAATACGCTATGTGGGAGCATGAGGAGGCCATGCAGGAAGCATACCTGCAAATTTTTACAAATTTTGAAGAAAAATGAATGTACATTTGTACATAAGCAAATGAAAACTCCATTTTGGAAGTTGGAGTTCCTGGAGCCACAACTCCAAGACTTCATGTCCTACCAACTCTAGATCTCATTCCTTAGGATGTGCAAGTTGGGGGGAAAAGAGAATTGTTTGTTGAAATTGTTATGTGATTCATTAAGTTACAGAATTATCAAAGTATTTTGATGTAACATTTTAAATATGTCAATGCATAAATTGTATGGTGATGTGCACTAAGGACAGTGCAGTTGGTAGGGGGAAGGGAATGTAACATCCCCATTTTTAATCCCCAAATTAACAATATGTATTGTAAATATGATGTATGGTCGTGAACCAAGTGATAGAATATGTAAATGATGTATGTTGAATAAAATAAATAAGAATGTATCGCCAGTTGCAGATGGACACAGACAGAGACTTGGGAGCTTAATATCCACAAGAGGGGAAAGGGGTCCAAGGGGGAGAGTTACCCATGTCTATTAAACTCAAATCATCTTTCTAAATTATCCTTATTATGAACCTTCTACTTTATGTTGAGTGTTCTAGAGTCCAATCATTGAATACATGTGAGAGAGTGGGTGAGTGAAGTCACCTCACATAGTTATTAAGAGCATAGGCTTGAGTACAATCACCCTTGGGAAGAGTGTGAGTCAAGCAAGCATGGGAAAAAGAAGGAAAATTGTATGGGGAAAAGAGGCAGATTATTGGTAGTGAGAAAATTCATATGGGCAAGTGGGAGTAGTTTGCATAAGCAGAGTTTCAGACAGAAAGAGAGTTTTGAGTGCAGAAGCTTGAAGGAATCTACAGTGGGCATGTATAATAGTTGATTGGGGCTGTAATTTCATGGGAAGAGACATTGTAGGCCTGTGAGTAAAAATTGGTTCGAGAAATTGTCAAGAGAAGAAAGTATTTTGTTGCGATGAGAATTCTAGTTGCAGCTCTAAATTTGTGGAGTCTCCAACAAAGAGATTTATTGTACAATCTGTGTTGAATCCCTAAAGGGAAGTGGGATAGCCTAAGGGACTGTGTGGCAGAGAAGGGGATCGCATTCCTTGGGTTGTGCAGGTTGAGGGGAAGAGAGCTAGTGGATTGGAACTAGCTGTGGGAATTGATTGTTGAGAGGGGGACAATAGCCAGCCTTAGAGACCATTGTCTCTTGTGATTTCATAGCCCCAACTTGGGGGTGACTTGATGTTGAGAACTGGAACAACAAGTCTATGGTTGGGACAAGTCTATGGTTGGGAGGAACATTTGTACTCTGAAACGGATTGAGTTTTATTTATAAAAGATGAGTGCTTTTATCTCTGTTCAATGTTTTATTTATGGGTTTATATTGTTGGGTGTAAACTCTGTGTTTTTGAGAAATTATATGTTGTTATGTGTATGTTTAATTAGTTGCATTCATGTTTATTGGATTTGTTGTTAGATGCATGGGCATTTTTAGCCTCTTGCATATTTTTAATTTAATGGTATGAGGAAAAGAAAATTATAAATTGTTGAGTTTAGTATTGGTGAGTATTACAACATGTGAGTGTATAGTTAATTTCCTTCACCATGGTGGCCTCATTGTTGGCCTTGAGGTGGCACTTACACTACATAAGTAAAGTTGGGTGGAAAATTGTTCATGCAATGAGTTTCTTTGACCATCTTAATTAATTAAAAGACAAGTACTCCATCTCTACCTTAATTAATTAAAAGACAAGTACTTCATGCAAATAAGTTTAATCTTTGTTTATGAATAAAATGAATATGAAAATGGATAATTTTTAGTATGTTTATTTCCATTATTATATCTATATGAATTTGAAAGATATCAATTCTTTAATAACTTCAAATTTATATTAATACTTTTTCATATAAAGCATAACCCCTCTTTGTGAGTGAAGTAACCTGTGAAAGGAGACGATACTAAATTCAATCATATCTCACCTTTTATCCATCGATTCATAAAAATTATGAACCTTAAGATTCCACTCAATTAATTATGGTAGACCGTGTAATCATGTAATCGTGCACACTTCATATAAAAACCATGGACTTTGTCACGTGATCTAATTTACCATAAAGACTAGCATAGGTTGTATATGTGCAATTTGTACACCATGACTATTTGCAGAGAGGATTTTGAAGGAATTCTGAATTCGGGTGTTAAGTAATTTCATTTTGCCAAAAAACAATTATACTAAAGCTTATTTGAATCATTATTTTTTAACATTTTTAAGACTTTTCCCAACTAAATCTATCCATTGAAGTATCAAAAAGATCAAATTATGAAGTGGCAACCACTGCGCCAGCACCGTGATCAATTGGTTGATGAATAAACAAATGAGGTTCCCACACTAGACTTGTTTAGATGTGGCTAAGTTGGAAAAATTATTGTTCTCAAGCACGAAAATGAGCTACACCAGTACATCAATAAAAAAATTGGAATTCCTAACTGTGGATACACTTGCAGATGCACCCACCCACAATGAGTTGCTCTCTGTTCTTTCTTATAAGACTGTTTATGCATCTAATGTGCTTAAAGAATTATATGCAAAACATGCATGAAACTATGTTCTAATGAATGAATACAGGCAGATCAGCCTTGTAAATGGAGACTGTGACAGTGGATGGTAGTGACAGTGGATCCAGACTACACTTATGATCTTCAGTCTCCAATTCCTCTGGGTGGCTTCTCAGATAAGTGAAGAAATCAGAAGCTCCGGTAAATCCCATTGTACTACTGTTAGCCACAATGCCAGTCCCTTTTCCCAGCATTCCTCTCTCCCTCATAAGCAGAAAGTCTGACAAATAACACTGCTTGGAGTGATCCATGAATATACATTCAAAGTATGGAACTCTCTCTTCCTCCAAAAATTCATCCAGTTCCTCCAAATTGCTAGCCAGTGTTCCTTCCATCAC
>JASDQU010413510.1:0-10396 GCA_032191745.1 Picea mariana
AACCCTTCAAGAAACCCTCAGATCTGATTTGTAGCTGAAACCCTCTTGGTGTCACTCACCAACTCAATGATCTCCTCAAGCCACCCCTCTGCTTATAAACCTCCAACTGAGTGATTGTACGGTGGAGATTATATCCCCAACTTGACAAATCAATGGCTACGATTTAATCTGAAACTCACTTTGACTTTTCGGATAAGATCAAAGAAGCTTCTAACAAAGAGTTAACTAATAATAATTAATAATCGACATTTCCTAATTTAGACTTAACAAATATTTAAATGATCATTAATTAAATTATTTAATGTCATTTTCCTAAGTTAGACTTAGGAAAAATTTAAATGACTTGGAGAACCATTAATCCATGTGTCTTTGGCTTGCATGACACCTTGCCTAAGCCAAGACACCTATTCGAGTTACAATATTTCAATACTCCCTCTTAGCGAGGAAGGTGTTCTCCACTATTCCCATCTTATCCCTGAAGAAGACAAACTTGCCTTTCATCAAGGCCTTGGTGAGAATATCCGCCACCTGCTCATCTGTAGGCACATATTGTAACTGAACTGCAGCCCTCTGCACACAATCTGGAATGAAGTGATACCTAATGTCGATGTGCTTCGACCTATCATGAAATACTGGATTCTCAGAGAGTTTTATGCCACTCTGATTATCACAAGGGTCCAGGTTCCCAAGGGTCCTTGCAGTTGAAGCAAAGATTCTTTCTTCTCAACTCATTACGAGTTGCCTCATCCATCTTCTCCTTACTAGTTCCCTCTTTTTAAAAGGGTTTCTTTTCTTTATTTTTCTAGGGAATGAAAGGTTTGGAGAAAGTTTTTGTCTTCGGGACCGCATCCTCCATGTCTCGTGTCCTGATAATGGCATCCTGAAACCCTCTTGGTGTCACTCAATGATCTCCTCAAGCCACCCCTCTGCTTATAAACCTCCATCTGAGTGATTGTACGGTGGAGATTAAATCCCCAACTTGACAAATCAATGGCTACAATTTAATCTGAAACTCATTTTGACTTTCCGTATAAGATAAAAAAAGCTTCTAATAGAGAGTTAACTAATAATAATTAATAATCGACATTTCCTAATTTAGACTTAACAAATATTTAAATGATCATTAATTAAATTATTTAATCTCATTTTCCTAAGTTAGACTTAAGAAAAATTTAAATGACTTGGAGAACCATTAATCCATGTGTCTTTGGCTTGCATGACACCTTGCCTAAGCCAAGACACCTGTTCGAGTTACAATATTTCAACACTCCCTCTTAACGAGGAAGTTGTTCTCCACTATTCCCATCTTATCCATGAAGAAGACAAACTTGCCTTTCATCAAGGCCTTGGTGAGAATATCTGCCACCTGTTCATCTGTAAGCACATATTGTAACTGGACTGCACCCCTCTACACACAATCTCGAATGAAGTGATACCTAATGTCGATGTGCTTCGACCTATCATGAAATACAAGATTCTCAGAGAGTTTTATGCCACTCTGATTATCACAAGGGTCCAGGTTTCCAATGGTCCTTGCAGTTGAAGCAAAACTTCCTTCTTCTCAACTCATTACGAGTTGCCTCATCCATCTTCTCCTTACCGGTTCCCTCTTTTTGAAAGGGTTTCTTTTCTTTATTTTTTTGGAGAATCAAAGGTTTGGAGAAAGTTTTTGTCTTCGGGACCTCATCCTCCATGTCTCGTGTCCTGATAATGGCATCCCGTAGAGTCTCAGGTTTGAAGGCTTTTACCCAATCATGCAGTGGCTCAACTAAACCCTTAGTGAACAACATCACCAATCTCTGCTCAAATATATCTGACACTGTGACTGCAAGCCTCTGAAATGCAGTGATGTAAGCATCCGGTGTCCCAACCTGTTTGAGTTGTGCCAACTCTCTGAAATGCAATTTCAGATCCTTCCTGTCAAACCTCTCCATCAACTTCTATGTGAAGTCCAAATAGGATGTAATGCTGGCATGTCCCAGAGTGACCAATCCATGGTACCACCACTCATGGGCCTCTCCGTCCAAATGCAAGGTAGCGAGTTTAATTGCTTCTGCCTCCGACATGGTGTTAAGCTGGAAGTATGTGTCCAATTTCTGAACCTAGGCTCTAGCTGTGCATTTGTTCAAACCATCAAAGGAGGGGATGGTGAGCTTCCCAACCTTCCTCATGAGATCAATGTTCTGTTGACCCCTGTTGAGCTCCCTCGGTTTGTTCCTTTTCTTGATATTGCAGTAGTCCTGTAGTGACATAGCCGCCTGAAAATCCTCACCAAGAGCTTGGTACTCCCTCCAATAATCATCAAAGGTCTCACCCTGACCTTGCTGCCCTTGATTCCTTGTTTGTTGATTCCCCAAGAACTGAGGCATAAGAGGCCTGGGAATTATTTTACCTGTGGTTCTAGTGCCAACTTGTGTGGGAATATGATTGTTGCTGCCCTTTGCATGGTTTCCATTGTGCCCATTGGAACCCCCTGCACCATTGTTTCCCCTATTGTGTCCATTAGTACCTCCCAAACCATTGTTGCCCCCATGGTTTTGGTTTGTCTGGTTACTAGCAATTAACTGCGTCAATAGCTGTGCCAACTGTTGCTGCCTAGTAGCTAACCCCTCTAGGATTTGCAAAGCCCTGTCCTCATTGTTATCCTCCATGTCTCCTTCTTGTTCTACCTCTAGTTGGTTTTCTTCTACTTCTTCTTCTTGGTTAAATATATTTTTTACCCCTCGCTGCCTTCTATTTCTGTAGGTGATATAACCTTCGTCTCCTTGCCTCATGAATTAAATAACCCCCTCAGACTGGCAGGACTGAGGCTTTGATACCACTGTAAAATCCCTTGCAATTTTTTTTGGATTTTCTTCTAGTTTAGTGGTGTAAATATATTATTATTAGTGGTGTGGCTTGGCCGTGACCTTAAAAATAGATTATTATTATTATTATTATTATTATTGTCAAACAGTTTTGCATATGAACATTCTACCAACAGTCTACTTGTGATTCTAATCTTTGTTGAAGGATTACAAGATAACATCAGTTTCAAAACTCAAATACTTATTTGCATTAATATTCATGACAGCTGCAAATACATTGAATTCTCAGCAAATAGAAAAACAATAATAATAGAATGAGGAACCTAATATGTTTGTATGCTGTCCTTGGCAAGAATACCCAAATAATCTGCCTGTGGGTGACAGTCTGGTGCAACAATTTCCAGATGAATATATTAGTCCTGTAGATGATGAAGACGACCCATAAAACATATACAACTACTTTAGAAAGTAAGAACTCATCCCCTCACTGTTCAATCACTCAACCAACATCAAGAACACACTGCTAGCTACAAGAAAGCGCCCAACTTGTGTGTCGACTTAATCTTTGGATCAAATGCTTCACTCAACATAGAAAAATTCGACC
Organism: Picea mariana; assembly: GCA_032191745.1. Lineage (NCBI taxonomy): Eukaryota > Viridiplantae > Streptophyta > Pinopsida > Pinales > Pinaceae > Picea > Picea mariana. Next base: position 3,412 of record JASDQU010413510.1, read on the forward strand.
AGCAGGTAATAAACTCAGCCAAACTGCGGTAGCTCGACCCACAAGGTAAAGGAAACTTGTTCACTACCAAAACTAACTAAGGAAAATCGACCCCCAACTCAAAACTAACTTGCCGAGCTACAGGAATGCACCCATCTGAAGTTAAATGCGCCCAGGAACAAGGGAAACTCATCCCACAAGTGAGTAATACGACCCACAACAAGCAAACTCGCCTCTAAGAGTCACTCAACCTCTGTAAATGAAGATCACAACCGCCAAGATAAAACTCAGCCACACACACAATAAAACTTAGTCTCATATAAATAAAACTTTGCTACCAAAATAAGAAATCTGATCCACATGAAGCACACTGAAGAAGTCTGAATGATCCCTTCACTATGACCAACTATGGTGGATGGTCTCACCAATGAAACCATTTTTTTTTCTCTCTAGGGTTTTTCGTCCCAAGAGCCAAAGCCACAAGAGTTCTCTCAAATTCGTTTTTAGAAAATAAGAATTGCATAATAAGAGACGGTGCCCCTCATTCTCCTTTTGTTCTCTCGTTGACCCTTTTTCTGACCCTTTTACCCTTTTAATAAGTTAAAGTGACTTTATTAATTCAATAGTCACTTAGGCACCTTTTTCTCTAATTACTCAATGTCACCTTTTTAAAAAGATTATTTTCCCGCTTCGATGACATCAAACAATTAATTAATTCCCTTTTGCCCTTATTGACTATAGCCTACGGGAATTACTTAGGATATTCCATCAATCCCTGGAGATCATTTGGAAAGGGACACAATGCCAACTTGCATCACTCTCCTCTTCAACAACAAAGATCTCAGGAACTCTCCATTAAGCAATTATAAAACCCCAAAACAATAGTCCACAACCTTAGGCAAAAATTCTTTCTTTATTATTCTCCAATCTTCTTTATAAATGAGAGTCCTTCCTCTTTTATAGATGAAGAGGAGGACCAAAACAATTTACAAAAACCATGGGTAAAAATCATTTACTCTCCATTAAGCAATTATAAAACCCCAAAACAATAGTCCACAACCTTAGGCAAAAATTCTTTCTTTATTATTCTCCAATCTTCTTTATAAATGAGAGTCCTTCCTCTTTTATAGATGAAGAGGAGGACCAAAACAATTTACAAAAACCATGGGTAAAAATCATTTGCTCTAACAAACTCGAGCAAGATAATATTTTTAAATGTGCTTTTACAAAAAATAATGATTTTCTTCCTTAGACAAGGTCAAATCACAATAAAATAATGATTTTCATGGTGTGCCCCTTTAGGAAAGGGTCAAAGTGGTCAAATAAGCTCAATGTTTTGCTCCATTAATGAAATAAATCATGTGTCAAGATGCAATTTGCCCTTCCACTTAAGTTGTGATATTAAACATGTGCTCAAATAGAAAGGGGGTGCTCCATGTGTCTATTGGGTCCAATAGCACTCCAATGTGTAATATCCACCTAGGATAATGGGTCTAGCCTCTTAGAAAATTACTAGTTCATAGTTCCAAGTGACAATTTCTTAGTAAACATAACACGTTAAATTAATTTTGACACTTGCCTAAGTTTTACCATTATTAATTGTTTTAAATGAACCCATTCCTAATGAAAACCCATATTTCCTAAGTTTTTAGGTGGAGGATAGGCAATTAATGAAATTAGTAATGAAAGGGAAAAGGGGGATGATCATGTGATGACCCTCAAAGTCCTAGACATGCATAGGTCAATTTTTTATGCCTCTAGCTTTAATTTAGCTTTAATTTTTTATAGTAGCCTTCTAGAGGGAGCTTTACTACTTCGATGTGCACACACTTCCCCCTTTTTTTTTGATTAATCATTATTTTTTTAAGTCCCTTTTTTGCTTTAGATAGACATTTTTCTCTTAGGACTTTGAAAGGGGGGGATCATAGTGAAGTAGTTGTACTTTATTTGCTTTGCTCTTTACCTCTTTAGTCTTTATGGCTTTATTTGATTTGAGGCTTTTAATTCTGACCTTTCCTTTTGGCCTTTGTGTAGTCATATATGACGGGATGCAATTATTTTTTCATTGTGGATGGAAATGAGTGATACTTAGGGAGATGGAAAATGCTTAGTATGGTTAGGATACGGATTGCACTATCCGGTCTAAAGTTCTCTAAACACCTAGTAGTATGAGTCATCTTAAAAGAGGGCACACTTCTAACCAAAAATATGTTCTCCATGGTAATGTGATACAAGTGAGACAACTTTGTATGTTATGACATCCTAATCAACCATCATAAGGTAACCACAACTTCACGACATGCCAAGAGATTAATAATTATATCATCATATCTAAGTAAATACTACACATGGAGTATCTATGGGATGACTTGAACCATCAAGGTGTATTTGAGCATTTGAAATAAGCACATCATTGTTCATCAATCCGACATCAAGTCTCAATTGGAGAATATAAAGGACTGTGTCTGGAACTGATAAGAGATGCATGATAGTTGATGCAGGTAGGTACATGATTCTATTGTAAGCGTATCTAGAGGTTGCTACCCTTGAGAGGGTAACGCAACCCAAAACACATAAATGTTAGATCGTCACCAGTAATTTAAAAAAAAAAACCCAAATATTTTCGTATTAAAAGAAGACCGTGACCAAACCATCCAACAAGATAATACGGAATTTATATAAGTGCTCTGTCATGAGCACTGCAAAATTCTCAAATTTTTAACAATACCACCTACTGGCTATGCTAGCCTTAAAGTTCTAGTACTACCACTATTTATTTGACTAGTATATTGCTGGATGAACTGGCCTAACAAAAGTACAACTTTACAAAAAATTACAATATCTAGAAATTAAAGGAGATCATGCCCACCAAGGGCTTCATGATTGCTATTGACCTTGGATGACTGGATGACAGAGGCCTGTTTCTTTGCTTGAGCTGGTTCCTGTTGCATTGTGTCTTCATCTATTGCCATCAAATGATCCACTCCACATGTTCCCACATAAATATTAGGAGGTGCCATTGACTGAATAACCACAACAATGGAGTGCTTCTCATTTTCCATCTTTACAATTCTTTCCTGCAACATACCAACTCTGTCTTCCATTTCTTCAACCCCTTGACTGTTATTTTCCATTAAAATTTCAACCTGCATTTGCTTATTTTTGATGGATCCTACCTTATAACTTGGAGCATATTATTTGCTTTGCATTTCCTAAACCTCTAGTTCATATCTTCTCTCCCAATCTTTCCCCCATCCCTCCCATTTATGAACATATAGAAAAAACCAGTCCTGGACTTCACCTACATGCCTCTTACATCTCCTAATTCCTCTGTGGTGAACCAAGCCGGTTTACCAGGTGAATACCCAATGCAGGTAAGACAACAGGTTATAATCAATAATGATAATATATTAAAATAATGTATATGAATCAGATAATAAGATATATTACAACTGAGAACTGAGGACTGCACATGTACCCACACAGGGGTGCCCTTTCATAAGAGACATGACCTTTCATATGTCATGTCTCTTCCTAATTAATTATTAATTATTAGTTATTTATATTTATTTATATTTATTTTATGTTTGTTACATAGCCTTCCCCTTTTGAAATGCTTTGTCCTCAAAGCACATTTATGGAGAGGCTTACGTTCTTGTTCTGGCTTGCCATGTCTTCGCACGATTCTCTATTTTTTGTGTTTGTCAGGATTGACGATATAAGACGATATGAGTGATGAAGAGTTGAGCAAAATTGTCGAATTGTGAAATGGTCAGACCATCCTAAATCAATCTTTTGTGGAATGTTGCACTTCCACCATGAATTTTTATCATGCGACTGAATTGTGCTAGTATCAATATTTTTCAGATGATAAATTAGTTGTTCCCTTCTTGAATGACATTGATATTTTGACTGGTTAAGATATCTACTCATATGATTTGGATGTCGATAAGGAGTTCTTATAACATGATTTTTCCTTATCATACTTGTATCATTTTCTTCGTTCAACTTCGATATATGATTTCTTTCACACATAGATGTTGCATTATCAATGGCAGGATTTTGATTAGTGAGTATACCTGGAGCTTCCATTGTTTGTATCCCAACATCTGACGTTGTAGATTTTGTAGCTTCTTGAGCGATACTTTCTTTATTACGTGATTTGGCGATATCTTTAATGTTTGGATTTTCAAGTTTCTCTTCTTTCAACTTTTTGATTTGTTCTAGTAGCTCCTGATTAAGGTTATTCAATCAAGAATTTTCTTCTTCTTTCTTTTTTTGTAAGTGAGTTGAGATTCTATATTACTAAGAAAATATAGTACAAAAACGAATGGAGGGTCAACCCTTGATCTGCCAAAAAGGAAACCAGGTCAGGGGCCCTGAAGTTGCGCTGTCTACAAAGGCGGAGGGAGGCTTGGGTCGCCACCCAGGGAAATCGACCCAGTCTCCGAAAATTCGTTTGAAAAACCTATACATAAGAAAAAACTTAAAGCCAGGAAAGCATAAGAAGGGTTGCTCATACACTGATAGACAAAAAGACCTTGGGTTGAGGCTACGCTAGTCCAAGAGGATTGGGTTGCTTTCCTCTCCTTCCTTCCTTGCCGTGCTCTCCTTTTTTTGTTCCACCGTGCGTGTCCTTCTGATGCATGCTGGTGTGCTGCGCCGGTCTACTGGAGTGATGTCCATGTGGTGGACATAGCGAAGGTAGAGTTGGAATTGTCCTGCCGGTCTTTCCAATTTTTTGCTCTGGTTCCTCTGGTCCTCTTCTATTCGTCTTGCGCTGGCCTCCAGGTTACTGAGGCAGCTCAGAATTTTTATGTGTTCCTTCTTGTGGCCTTGTTTCTCCCCCCTGTTGGTCTCGCTCTTGTCAGCTCTTAGCTTACTTATCAACATTTTTGTGCGCCAAGCTTCCTCCACCGTTTTGTGGTAGAGGGTTTTCCTGGGCTGTGTGGCCCCTGGGTCCCTTATTCCATCGGCTTCTTTGATGAGTTCTGCCCTGTCTTTGCCTTGGTGCTTGTTGTTGACTTCCCGCTCCCATTTGTCGATGACCGCCTTTCCTTTTGTATCAACCTGCTCAAGAAAGGTGCCTTTGGCCTCTCTGGCCGCCTGTTCCATCCTAGTGATTTTTCGGGCACTTGTTGGGAGTTCCTCCCCTTGGGGCCCCTGCTTACTCTGTGTGTTCTTCCTTCTCACCATCCCTGTTTGAATGCAGTGGCTTTTGTCGTGACTGCGTCCTCCACCTCTTTTCGCCCCTTCCCGGTCTCTGTAATTGCTACTCGTTGGTCTGTTGCTATCCCTGATGTTTCTCCTTTTACGGGGTTTCCCCGGAGGTGATTTTGTCCCAGTGATCATAGATCTCTCGTAAAGTCGTACCTTTCGGTCCTTTTTCTCTGTTTCAGAGTGTGTGCTTGGGATTCTTGCTGTCGTCCCGGCGCCAATCCTTTGCCTTGTACTTTGTACGCCAATCATTTCCTCCCTTGGAACCTGTGCCTGGCTGAGGTGTACCCATTCTTGCCCTCAGGCTACCCTTTTGATCTTCGTCCTTTGCCGACTGTGGATTACCCTTTCCGCTCTCCCTCGGCTAACCCCTGTACTTCGTTCTATTGACAGGACCATGGTGTCGTACCTCCTCTTGTGGTGTGACTGTGATCTGCATTGTAAATTGTGTTGAAAATGTGGCCTATTGGATTTTGCTTGGATCCGATTTGCCCTTCAATTAATTCCGTGCCTCCAGCCTCGATGTGGTCGCCCGTACTTCGGCTGTCGTCATAGTCCTTTGCCGCTAGTTGGGAACAGTCTATCTGAAACTGACCTTTTGGGATGTTATTCCATGTGGAATCTAGTTCTGTTCCTTCCTTGTTGACCCCTTCATTAGCTATTCTATCCGCTAGTCCATTTGCTGACCTTCAGACCCAACACAACTCAACTGTGATCCCCGTCTACAAATGGTCTTGAATTTTTTGTAGGGAGTACGCCAAGCGCCAATGCCTTTGGATTTTTCCCACTTTGGTGTCGTTTTGGAGTTTCCTTGTTGTGTTGATGACCAGCATGGAGTCTCCTTCCACTACTACGTTGGTCATCCCTTCGCTGCGTAGTGTCTCGAGGCCGACCTCCAGGGCTCCAAATTTCCGCAGCATTGTTAGTTGAGTTCCCTAGACTCCCAGTGTACAGTTGGATAATTTTTCCTTGATCGTCCTTGATTACTCCTCCCGTACCTGTTCGTCTTGGGTTACCCTTAGACGCCTTGTTGAAATTCAGCTTGAGGGAGCTCTCTGGTGGCGGTTTCTAGTTGCGCTCATCTACTTGTATTTGCGACAACCGTCTCACCTGCCTGGGGTTGTGTCCTCTTTTCATTGGAAAGGCCTCTAGGATTCTGAGATCCTGGTCTGTGGGTTGCGCTTTTCCTATTTGGCAGTTGCGGCTCTGTACTGTTTCTCTTGTCATAGCTCTAATTGTTTCCTTGATCTTTCCAGCTGTCCAACTTTGGTTCCTGAAGATGCGCCTATTCCGTTCCTTCCATATTGCCCAGATGATCATGCCAGGGATGAGGGTCCAACAGAGGTTCACCTCTTTGTTTTCGCTATAGTTTTCCTTCCATGTGGTTATAGTTGTGGCAATATTACCTCTGACCCTATTAGACTGTCGGAAGATGCCTGCCGCCCAGTCCCATACTTTTGCTGTGTAGGGACATTCATCCAGGAGATGGTTCGTTGTTTCCTCCTTTTCTTCACATAGGTGACATCTTGAGGGGCCTATGAAACCTCTCTTCTTTAAGTTTTCCCAAGTTAGGATTCGGTTGTGTAGTATTAGCCACTGTGAGATTTTATTTTTGGCCTGTTATCGCACGGTTTGTAGGAAAGGTTAAAATAGCTTGAGTCAAAGGTAGAAACCGGCGTAACAGGAGCTTCCCCACCCACTGTCACCTCGATGGGGGGCTCTTTCTATTTAGGAGGGCAAATCCAAGGGAGATGTCCCTAAATCAATCTGGATAAAGGAAGGCTAATGG